>VUYV01000112.1:365049-566981 GCA_008711295.1 Anarhynchus alexandrinus
GGCTCCCTCCGTGCGCCGCGACCCCAGCACGGCAGCAAGTGCCGAGCTCCTCCCGCCGCCGCCAGCGCCGCCCCAGCGCCCCGTGCTGTCGTGCTTCCGACTCCGCCCGCCCTGGCAGCCGCCGCTTCCCCTGCGGGCGGGACGGACCCGGGCCCGGACCCGGCCCCCGCCGGCGGGCAGCCCCGAGCCGCCTCCGGCTGCGCTTCCCGCTCCCCGCCGCCGGAGCTCCGGCTGCCGCCGCGGGTTGTCCCGGGCCTCCCGGGCGGAGCGGGAAGGGGGAGGCCGGTGGCAGGCCCCGGTCTGTGCCGGCACGGCTCCGCCGGGATAAGGCACTTGGGAGTAACAGCTCGGTTTACCTTCGGAAGGGCGTACTGCTTGTGGGAGGGTTAATTGGGCGATTTAATGTAACGATGCCAGCAACCCAAACAGATTTTCGTAGATGAATCTAAAAACCTTCGTTCAGGCTAGTTTAGGGAAGTTTCTTTCACTGGATATGAAGCCAGAGGAACTGCCACTTCTGTAACCCTGCGTTTCATCCCTATAGCTATAAGCAGTGTATAGGCGATCCTATACGCTCCCAGCTGCCTCCACTTCCAGCCAGCCGCAGCCGCAGCCCCGGCCGTCTCCTGGAACTTCCCCACCATGTGCGTGATGACAAGGGAAAATAGAAAGTAGAACCAGAAATTCAAGTCGGCCATGCTCTGCGTACCATACCGCCAAATCTCTTGGCCAAGAGCGTTCTGTATGTTAAGCAACATCATCAAGCCATGTGATGGATTGCTTTCTCCTCGCTCAGGAAAAGCGGCGTACCCATTGCAACATCCTGTTTTGCTGCAAGTGTTTTCCTTTAATGCGCTCAAGGGGTAGCGCTGCGGTCGTACAGAGAAAGAAATGGGTATTTGCCACGTTACCCTGTCTCTGGCACTTGCAGCCGCATCCTCTAATGACAGTCTGTGGATGTTGCTGAGCAGGACTGGGGAGAAAACGTGGTGCTGGAGGAGCCGTGGCAGACCCGATGGTAGCAGCACACATTTCCCCAGCACCTTCCCTCCACTTAGGCAAATGCATCATTACCTTGCTGATCTGTGGTGTAAAATAAAGCTGAGAGGTTTGCGCTTGCTCATATTAGAGGAAAACACCTTGAAATTTTTCATCAAAACCTAATCTCCACCAGATTTTCCAGCCCATTTTACTGAACAGCTGCCGCAGCAATGAATTTGAGCGTGGCTGCCTGCAAACTGCATAAATAATCTGTCTTCATACATCCTCTAGTCATAAGAGATGCCTTTCGGTCAATCAGCTATAATTGGGACATCATTAGCCACTAAGTTTCTCGGTTCTTATTCTTTCTGGTCTTAATTACTAGCAGATATTAGACTTCCCACCTGCTCGTGGGGTCTGTTGCTGTAGAACGGCTCTATGTAGCCCACTTCCATGGTCTTTTTAGCCATGGCAAAAGAGTGCTGCAGTTGCTCCAGCAAAAAGCCCCTCAAAAATGCTTTGTTTTACAAACAAAAGCAAGAAGAACAAGGCACTACAGCTCCAGTCCCATCTCCCCACCCACCATTTATTACCTGCCTCAGGCCAGGTTTTCAACACCTTAAAGCATTGGGAGCACAGAAATCCCCCCTAGAGAGGAAAAGCATCCAGGGAATTCAGAGCCTGTGGACAGTTATCTTCAGAAAAGGCCCCTTTTCCTCTGAGGCAGAGCCTTATGTAAAGTCTTAAGGTGGGACACGTGTCCTTCAGTGTGCTGTGTGTTAAAAAACAAAAAAACCCCAAACCAAACCAAAAGCGTGCCCAGCTGCCTTCTCAATCTCTCAGCAGGACCATCCTTCAGACACACCAGGGAGTGCATTGTTGCAAACATCCCGAGGTTTCCAAGTAAAGAAGCGTTGCCTCTATTTTATAGACTGGAAACTGAGGCGCAGAGGTGAAGACAACAGCGTGGATCTTTATCTGCATGTTTAATTCTGACTGAAATTGGTTAGGAGCATGAATGAATACCCGTGATTATCTGGGTCCTGCAAAGCTCGCACAAAAGTACATTAAAAGTTTAAGAGCTGCAAAGAAAGCTAGTTCTTCATAATCTTATCTTAAACCCAAGCTGAGTGTGGTGCTCAAGCACTGTTGAAACCCCAAACTTTGGTTCTGATGTTTTAAAAATAAAGCTGTATCACTGCAGCGATAAGGGACCAAAAAAACCCTGAAGAATTTAAAAAGCAAGGAAGTTTACCTCTGTGTGAGTTGTTAATTGGGAATTTCTGAATAGCAAACGCTATGCAGAATTTAAGAAAATATGGCAAACTCCAGCTTTTAAATTCTTATGTTAACGTCTTCAGTCTAAGCCAAGTTCTAAACGCTACCTAAATTTAGGTGGGGTTTTGATTGGAGTGTTAATGTATTTATTGGTTTTGTTTGTGGTGTAGACAACAGATATAATTGTGGTATAGCCAATACACAAGCAGAGTTTTAGCCAAAAAAATCTGCAGTAAATACGTATACGGGTGTGTGTTTATCATCTTCAATTATTTTACTTGGCTGTTGAGCAGAATAACTTACAATTTAAACAAAAAAGACTTTTGTTTATGTAGGTTTCAGACAGGTCCTGGCAAATTACTTAACATAGCCTGTAGACTGATAAACAGTATGACTGTTCCAGGTGCAAACCCTAAAGAGAAGGTGATTTCTTACCTCTGGTATAGTACATAGTACTTAAATTAGTGCTTTAAGGGGTTTACTTTCTGTTTCTTGGTTGACAATGATTCAAAGACACAAACCAAAGATTTGTTAGAAAGTTTTAACAAGCTCAGTGATTGTCTCTCTTTAATTTACATTTTGATGCCGAAGAAAGATTACATTATTCAGGGTTGGAGTAAATTTAGAATATCTCACCTCAACTTTCAAATCAGCTAAACATCCAGTCCTTTAATGCATGAGTAGATGGTAAATACAGAAAGACAACTGCGATGCCGCAGGGCAGGAATTTTACATCAGTTTGACAGATTCACAGTTCAGGAAATGCAAATTCTTGTCTGGAGCTTTCCCTGCCCCTTCAGCACAGAGGACTTTGCAAGTCCCACTGGTGGTCCACGACTGGACCAGCACTGGGGTAGGGCGAAGCCCACACCACGCTGCTCAGAGTAGCTGGCGAGCAAGGAGCCGGTGCCGCAGCTGCTGTAAATCAGTTTGGCCTCACAGACTTCGCCAAACAAGGCCGACGTACCCCCGCTGAGGACCTGGACATATACGTGGAGTCGCCCTCTTACTAGAAAGAAGTTGTGGAAAATATGAACCACACAAAGAGGTCACCCTGAAATACACAACAGTGGAGACTACACACATTCCAGAGATTTTTACCCAGCCCTTGAAGGAAATAGGCTATTTTTCCCCCATTGTTTCATTTCTCTGGCACATTTTCCTCAGACTGCAGGTTTTTGAGCAGTACTTCATGTAAGAATACCTTTGTTTGTTTGTTGGGTTTTCTTTTTTTTTAATTGACATAGTTTGGCAATCTTCAGCCTGGGAATTGTTTACAACTTTTTGGTGGCTTGAATGTAAATTATATTTAAGCATTTTTCCACTGAGGAAACATAAAAATGATTAGCAACTGAAAATGAAATTGCTGAGATTCTTGTACGTGAAGTTGGGAGCCTGAACCTATGAGCCACTTCATCTCACCCCTTGGAAAGAGGAATGTGCTTCCCCACAGTACTCATCTCCTGTTACTTACACTGGTGTCTCGTTTCCTGGACCAAAGTGGAAACATCTGAAAGAAATCTTCTCCCTCCTGCAGTTTTTCTGGTGCACCTTTTCAGGGCGAGTGGCAAGAGCCTGGATGCATGGCAAGGAGCGGCAAGGAGCAGCCAGGGACCCCCAGCCCCAGCCCCACAGGTCTGGTCCCACATTTCCCCTGCTCCCACCTGCAGACCTGGGAAAGGGCAGGGGGAAGAGGTGCTGCTATTTGTAACCAGCTGTGCCCCACAGCTGGTGGTGTAATCAGTGTAGGATCACTCCCCGTGCTGTGGTTGTGCTCGTTTGAGATGTTGTCCCTTCGCAGATACGTGGGGTTCTTTATGGTGCCTTGTTTTGAAGAGGAGCGAGTTTATTGGTTTGCCATAAGGCGTGGGATATTGTTAATTCTCCCAAGTGAGGCTGGAGGTATAGGAAGTTCCCAGGGATCACTGATGTAAGGGGAAAAAATATTACCTAGAGGTAGATTAAATTACCCCTTCCTGATTTGTAGAGGGTACTCCTCTTAACTCCGAAGCTTTTCTTTCTGGGCTGGGATTTTGCCTCCCCAGCCTAAGGTTCAGTCCCTCTAAATTACCCAAGGGCATGAATCAGCACCTGTAACGCTGAATGGGCTGGAAGATGCTAGGAGTCTTGCCAGGGACTTGAGGAGAACTAGAGAGCTTCGATTAATGCTTTTGATTATGTGTTTAACTAAAATATGACGTAGGGTTTTCAAAATGGGGCTGAATTTGTTAACTGTTGTGTCTATCATTGATTTTGAAAAAGATGCCTGGCTGCTTCTATATAATATATGTTAAAAGCCAGTCTTCTTGATGTTGCTGTGTACTGCTTCTCTCAGTTTTTATAAATTATATATAATTTTATATATATATAAAAACTATTCCTAGAGGTCTGAGGTTAAGGCATGCCTAAGTGTCTCCTGGTCTTCCTCCATTGTCATATAAAGTAGGAACAGAAATTGTCTTCCAAAACAAAAATACCAGTTTGCCAGATGTTTCAAGTGGCTAAACTCTGGTTAGGTGGGCTTTTTTGTAGTAGGATGGATCACAGTCTTATTTCTGTAATGCTGCTACTTCGTTGTTTGATTAGCATGAAGAAACCTCATAAAGAGTCAGGGTTGACTTTTGCAGCTGTACATGGTTGATCTTTAATTGACTTCTGCATATTTAGTTTTCCAGTTTATTGCAAGTAGATTTTGATCACAATTTGCAAAGTCATTCCCAAATGTTCAGAAATGTCTTCATTTAATACAATAGATATAATCTACCGACAATCAGAAAAAAAAAAAAAATATATTTTTAAAAGATACTAATGGTTCGTGAGGGTGTCCGTAATGGAGACTCAACAGTGATGGTTTTATTTTGAGGAAGTGCTGAGCACCCACTTCCTGAAAAGTCAAGCTTACAGTTTGCTGCTTTTTTGTTGATTATCCCAAAATTGCAATTCCAAGCCATTAATGAAACTTTGGCAAGAACTGCATAATTTCCTGGGATCCTCATTAAATGCACATTTTGGTTCAAGTGTAGAACCTACAAAACCTCGTTAGCTTAAGCTAAATTTCACAGCATTGCATTAATGTGTTTAGAAAATGGCAGTCGCCTAGAAATGTGACTACCAAGTAAGAGGAAAATAGCAGAGCTTTAGTGCTAATTCGTTCCCCAGCCCTGGTGGGGAGTGAGCAGATTCAGTGTGATTCCTGAGCATTTGAAAACTGGCAGAATTCGAGCAGAGATAGTTGAAACTCTGTGTGCACTTTTTTTTTTTCCTCTTGAGGGGAAAGGCTTAGCATTTTAACTAGAGAGCAGGTTAAAAATCTTATTCTGAAACGGTGTTGATATCGAGCTTATATTAAATGAGGAAATCTGAAAAACATTTCACAAAGCTGGAAAAATAGAATCTTATCTTCCTTCATCTCTCCCTAATGGATAAGTGGTCTGGTTTGTCATACCAAAGAGCACACTCAGTTGTTTTCTCAAATTAGTGAGCTCCTCATGAAATTCATACCTTGGTCCAAACCCTATAAAAGTCTAATGTCTTACATAAGTGCTAAGTTAAGGATTTAGCTGAAGCATAAATTGGTGCATTGGCTTTGTATCAGCCATTTACATTAGGGTGCAGTTTATTCTCTGCCTCAGGAAAAAATGCGCTTCAGCTTGTACTCGGGAGAACTGTGAGTTTTGGAGCGATCCCTTTTCTGTTCTCCCTCCTTAGAAAAATTAGGAAAAGGTAAAGCTAACAGACTAGCAATGTAAACTAGGGGTGCTAACTAGTATGTGTTACAACTGCTGGAAGAGGAGCTGATTTTTAGACTGACGAGCTTATGGGGAAGCCCCTTGGGGACAGAATAAATTAGCATTACATGTGGAATTTATATTTTTTTCCCCTGACTGTTAAAACACGTCCCGTAGCTTTGGGTTTTATACAGATCATTATCCGCAATAAGAAGCTGGTCCACACAATAGCCTGTGTGCACGTGTATGTATCCGTAAATAAATACACTCGTATAGATCCTTCTTCATCAACGCCCTTCACCCGTCTGTGCGATTCTGTTTAAGCTATTACTTCGCTTGAACCATTTGTCAGTGGAAGGAAGTGCCTGCAGAGAAGTGATACATTACTGTATAGTTTCTTGCTGTGAAGTGTTGATTTTAAAACAGGCTGGCAGTCTGCAGCCGACCCCGTAATAAAAATGAACAGACATGGTTTAGGAGGGTTTGTTTGCCTTTTGTGCTGTTGTTATGCCCAGTTTAAGGAATCTTTTATTGTCTTTCAGCTATGCCCTACTCAGCAATAAATTTCTCTTTTATGTTTGGCCTTTTCCCCTCTGGGAGTTTGGGATTCTTTCCCATTTCCATTTCTACATTTTTAAGCTGTGACAACCATTCTATTGCCTGGTTATTAGCTAGCAGGGCAGGTGTGCAATGTTTTCTTTTAGAAAGGTAACGTCAGCACCCAAAGTCGGTGAGCGCAGGGATCATCCTCCGTTTTACAGACTGAGAACACCAACAAGGATGTTAATGTAAGATCATCGGCTGGAGAATGAAGACCAAAATCAGGTCAGCATAGGCTAAACTGAAATAAAGTGGAAAGAAACTCTATTCCGATTAAAAAATATTAATCCTGCAATAATATCTATATATAGATAACTTGGATTAAGGGCAAACCTGCTCTCTGTGTACCAGCAGTGCGCAACTGAGCTTTTAGGCATTGGTATCTTCCATGTCTGCAGTAACAGACATTTACTTTACTGCTCCTTGAGAAAATTTAGATCTAAGAAGGAGGCTTCTGTCAGCTTCTTGGGCACATTTACACCGTTACTGCATTTGCAGGATGGGTTGTACAGAAATGGCGTATCGCTCGCAAAGCCTAATGAGATATCTGATTGCGTCTTTGCTGAATCAATATCAGGACCATCACTATCAATCAAGAAAATAAAAATTCTAATCTTGGTTTCTTAATGCTCATCAAAACATATGTCTTAGCGTAGCATCTCCTGCTTTCAGAGGGCCTCCAAATTCATTTAGGCAGATAGTGTGATGGGGGCGACAGTTGATCTTTTTTTGGACCACATCTGCAAAGACTCGAAGATGAAGCTTCAAACCTGTCTTGCACCATGATTCCTGGACGTGGGTCCCTAACACGTAGCCAGGGGAGTTAGATTTTCTGTAGTCAAAGGCAGTAGATTATTAACTTATTCATAATAAGGCTGTCTTAAGCATGCAGTGTGTAGCTGGGGTGAATGAACTCATTTTGAAATAGATTTACCTGTGCCTGAAGGATTAGTTAATAAAGCACATTTGTTTTAATTTCCATTACCTACCCTACATTTACAAATTATAGTTCCTGATTAATGACATCAGGAGTTGAACTTTGGCTTTTAAAGCACCAGACCCATGCTGTGCTGTAGACACATTTACATTCCATTTATGCAAGTCGTCCAATTAAAATTTACTCATAGAAAGTATATAATACACCAGAATGAATACATTATTTCCCCTATTAATCTGCTTTCTTTGCTTTTCAGCATAAGTGACCAACCTTCCACTTTGCCCCGAATGGGAATCCATGTCAAAAAAAAACCCAACCCTGAAATGGGCAGCAAAAATAAAGGAACATTTTTCAGGTCAAATTAGTAAATTATAGTTCCTAAATATAGAATTGGGAAAGTGAAAGCTTTCCCTTTAATTTTGCTTATATGTTTGCATTTAAAAATTGAAAAAAACGTGGTCAGATTTTACACAATACTGATTGCCCCTTGTGTCAAGAGAAAAACATCACAGAACTGAGCCGCCTCTGTCACACTATGACCCATATCTTGGAGAAAGCAAGTCATTCAATAATAGCATCATGAACTACTTCAGGTTTTCCTTTTAAAAATAATCACCAAAATTTACCAGGCACTTTCCAAACAAAGACACATAAAAAGTGGCTTCCAAAAGCTCTCTGGCATACTCTTCTTATTAAACACGGGAACAATTTTCATGCAGCATCCACGAAGAGTTTCTTGTCCGGCCACAGTAAGACACACAACAACTTTTGCAGCTCCTCCGTTCTGAGCAGCGCCCAATGGCGCATCCCCGGTGCCCTTCTGCTCCCGAAGGACTAACAGAGCAGCTTCTGCGGAGCATTTCAGGTGTTAGCCAGTTGGCTAGCGGCTAGTGTTAGCCTTTCCTCAGGCCGGTTTATTTGCCGGTGCTTACGAGCAAAGCCGATCTGGGTCCGGCACCTTCAGTAACAGCAGTCACTCTGCAGATGAGCCAGCTGTGCTCGCTCTTTTCTGGAAGCATGGAGTGAAGGAATCGGCGCGAATGATACCTCCCCACGTGGTCCGTGAAATTCTGCCAAAGTGTAGGTAGGGTTAATGCAGTAGGTAGTGGGAAACATCGTGGTGTCCGATTCGGAATTTTCCATGCTTCCACACGAAAACAGCAGATGGCAGCAAGAGAGACAGCGTGCAACCAAACCTGGGGTTTGCCGCCTTCCCTTTGTCGGGTCGGCTTTGAGTCATTTCTTGGCTAACATCTCTTCTAGTTGATCATGAAAATACAAGAAAGTTGAATATTCCCTTTTCTTTTAGGCATGTGATCTCAATATCTGTGCCCTTTCTTCTGGAAAGGTATTTCTTGGCTCTGTCCTGGCACTGAAGTACCCTTTGTCCTTTTGTGTGGTTTATGATGCTTGGGGAATCGTGCTGAAGGCAAAGGTGAGTGCCTAGAGCAACTTGATCTTTTTATTTTGTTTTAAATATAATATCGGTGAATAGGAACATTCCTTCTTCTAAAACATGCTTATCAGATAACATCCTTCATGTGTCAGGGCCACAACCCCAGGGTTTACTGCTGGATGCAGAGAACATATTAGACTGGAGACGAGATTAGAGCAAATTTCTGCCTGAGCGTCACACGATAAATAGAGTGACAGGCAAAGGCAACGCTTTTCAAAAGAGAAAGAAAAAATGTCATTCAGAACCTAATACTGCTGAAGTTGTGAGACAGGCAGTAAAGACATTGAAGTTTCATTTCATATCCAGGTGCTCGTGAATTCTTCCTTTAAACAGCAGCCAGGAGGTGAGATTTCCACAGGTAGTTCAGGGCATCGACATTAGGTTCTGCAGCTCCGTCTCTGCAGAGGTATAATGTGTTTTAGGAAATAAAGCTTGAACTGTGAGAAGGGCAAGTTTCCTTTAGGGCTTCATAGCTGAGGAAAGCAAGTCCGTTGGGACAGTACAGAGTCAAATTTAGCTAAAAAGTCTCAAGTTAACCGTTCCTGTGACATTATGAATAGTATCTTTTTTTTTTTTTTTTTGAGCAAGTTCCCCGATTCCATTGTTTTGACGGACATTCTTATGTGAACCTTTCTCTTAATCTTCCTGCACATTATATGCTGGCTGTGCAGATGTCTCGTGCTCTGTAGATTCCTTTACCACATTTCAGACCAGAGAACCCAGTCCTCTTCAGAGCCGTGTATTTCTAAATGTTTTTTCTCTTCACTCTGCTGATTCTTTCACCATGTTCTTTTCTGCTGTGGGATATAAGAGGTTTCTTGGCTCAAGCGGCCCTGCTGGGTTCACTGCCTGTTCCAGTCCCAGTTCACAACTCATAGTAATTTTCTGAAGGTTCTTTGTTTCAGACTTAAACAAGAAAATTTCTTATCGTCGCCTGGTTACTACAAAGTTACAGTGCTCTTCCCGTTCCTATGTAAGCCTTTTAAAGGTTTCCTCCTCTTTCTGTATCTCTGCATGCTTTGGTTGAAGTATGCATAATAATGAACGACATTTTCTCGCTGAATAAAAGATACACCAGACAGACTATATTGGCTATACATACTATTTTTCTCTGCCAAATCAAAGGATTTGGAGATGTCTCCAGCATTTCTTCATATGGAAAGCCATTGTGAGCTGTATTATATTTTGCTGTTCCAGCTGTTACAATTTATGGAGATCAAAATCTGATTTAAGTGTTCTTTCTACAAAGACTGTCAAACCAGAATCTTGCTGGGAGAGGACAGGTGGCAGCATAGGAAAAGGGGAATTGATCTGTTTCTCTTATTTTTTTACTTCAATATGATTGCTGCTATATTTTGTGCTAAAGGTAATGTCCTGAAGCCCAAGAAATCTGCACTGAATGTTTTCATGTCATGTCCTTCCCTGCCAATGTCAGCCTTCCAGCATCCTTCAGAGCTGGGAGTACCAGACGGGTTACCTGTGCTGACCGTATACCTGGATAAAAGACCATTTCCACACATTCTGCCATGGCACACCACACCAGTAGAGTGGATGAAAGGATGGAGTCTGCACAAAGCTTTTACCAACATAGAAGAAGGGGATGAGCAGCCAGTCCTCTGGTTTATGAGGACACCCTAAAGATAACAGCTAAGTGGAATTGGCAAAAACCACCATCAGGCACTAGTAGACCTTAGTTAGTATTCCGAATGAAAGCATCACTACTTAGACTATAAGGGTTTCATGTAAATGAAACAGTAAAAGTTTGGTTGCCATCACAGGCGTTTGGAAGGGCTTTTAAATATTTCTAGCTGGTTCCACGTCAGTAGAAAAGAGTGACTGATCTTGAGGATTCCAAAAAATGTAGATGAAAGTTAATAAACATGAATAAAATGGCAAGAAAAATACGAGACTGCAGGAACTGGAAAGAAAACCATGGAGGAGAACTTATTAATTGTGCCTGATAATGGGAGGAATGGAGCAGCTTTCTTTAGCAGACCTGGAGTCAAATTAGTCATCTTTTTCATGTTTTCTGTGCCTTATGGGTAGAGGTTCATAGGAGGAATACTGCTGAAAACATGCTGTGTGCTTCAGGCAGCAAGTGAAGAGCTACACTGAAATCATCTTTGTATGTAGCCAAAACAATGACTCAAGGGCATATCAAGGGCTACTGTCTTTCCCCAAGGTCCAGAGAGGAGTTGGTGGGCAGATGCCAGTTTCTCACTCTGCTCATCTGGCCATTAGATGGACAATTGGACCAAGCAAAATCAAAGCACTGCCCTGCTCCAGCAGCAGTGCTTTATGCCCATTCCTGCTCAGCTAGCTCTCACTTAAATACATGTAGGATAGTGAAAATACTGACTCAAGAATATGCATCTCACATGACGCATAAAGGGACTTTTGCTAAAAACTGGCATTTGTCATCAGGACTTATTTCCTTTTAATAAAGCAACTTTTTTAAAAAATACAAACTGTTATCTGTAAATGTTACTGAAACCACATTATGCTGGATTGTGAGAGAATGGAATAAGCGCAGTTTGAATGTAATATGAACATACAGTATGAATAAAATGCTCTTTGTGTACTTGGAATTGGTTACATTTTATTTTTTCTCAGCATTCTTCCTGTGTTGAGTTCCTGTATTGTCTATACTGGATACTTAAACAAATTTGGTCTGGGTTTCATCTGAAAAAAACAAGGAGGGCCATATATGCCTTTTAAGAGAAAATTCATGTTTCCTTTTCAGTATTCCTCCTGCTTGCTATATGATTGCAAGTACAGTTTATCCTCTAAGTACATTTCAGCAGAAGAATTTGAATCACCACTGGAATGCATGTGGCGAGTAGAGAAACTCTATCAGCACCGAAGCCCCTCATCAAAAAGAGTGCCTAGTAGTTTTAAGACTGCGTTATGGCTTGGATTGATTTTGTGGTGACTTTTGTTTGGTTTCTTGCCGTTATTCCAGAAAATACAAAGATCAAAGAAAGAAAGAAAGTCATATTGATTGGCTCAGGTCTGGTCAAAAGCTAGATTTGTGTCTTCTAATGTAGCTAACATTTTACAGATGGTTTGGTTCATGTTAAAGCTAGGGATGCATGTAGACTGAATTATCAGAGGATTAGAACCAGCTGCATTTAGTTTGAAAATATTTTTGTGCATATTCTGTCCAGCAAAATGCACAGAGCAGACTCTTGCTGGATGAATTCTAGCAAATGTCTAAAAAAACCCTACGGAGACTGATTGAGGGTCTGCCCCGTTTACTGCTGGTTACCTTTTCTTCAAAGAAACCGCATTGTACGTGAGAGCGCCCATGAGTTCAGGTCCGTAAATCTCATCTTTGACTGTGAATTAAGGGTAAAAAGGATCAGATCTGAAGAATTCACTTGAATAAAACTAGAATCCAGCCCACAAGATGCTGGGAGTGACTTTCCAGCTTCCTGCCTTGCATTTTGTGCACCTTCATAAAGGGATTTGGAACAATGTGATTCTAATTTTGTAATGTTTTGCACTGACTCTGCACATCTCTAAATGACTAGACCAGATGCAAAATGATGAAGAATCAGCACCAGTGAATAGTGGATTGATCTGCTAGCAGAAGCGTCCCTAGTTATTTACTTCTTCAGATTCTGAGTTTCAAAATCTTTTTCATGATGTCTCAGGGTACACAGAAATATCAAACTTGGCATTAAAGGAGACCATCTAGATTTTCACTGTTAAACTAGATTTACCACAATTGATTAAATTTATTTAAAGCTCTCCGAAGTCACTAGTAAAAGAACATTTAAATTACAAGTGTTCCAAATATACTTTTTTTTATTATTAATATTTAAAATACCACCATCTGCACTTGCGGCAATGTTATTACCATTAACTAGATAAAACAGAACTAGTTTTTCTAGCATAAGTATGTAGTTTATTCTATTGTAGGTTCTTAGGTTTGTTACCTATGATGTATTATGAAAACCAAGGATAAAGTCTCACTTAGTGTCCATGGAGTCTTCTGTTATTAATGTCCACTTATACTGAAATGATTCCGTATGCTCGTCTGCTGCAAAATTCAGAATTCTTTTGCTAAGTTAATGTCCCTTTACATATACGTCCTAGATTTAAAATACATTATTAGCGATGCTTAGTAAGACCAGTTAATTTTTTGAGGGGGGATTCTTGCCAAATTTATTGCATGGGATTATCTCACCAGAAAAAGTTCAGGCTTACTAGGAATAAGCACTTTATATTTTCATTAAGTTCAGGGGATATTTCTTCACAGAACTTTTTTTCCTGAAGCAGATGACTTATGGTAAAATCAGCATGCATGTTTTTCCCATAAACTTGAAGTCCCTTTACAGCATACACTGATGCTTCTGAGAAATAAGGCTTTGTCTTGAATACAAGAGCCAAATAAATGATTAACTTCTCATACATCAGGTTTACGATGTGGGCTAGGCCCCTAAAGCCGAGTGCTATTTTGCATCAGGTATTATAATTGTATGGTTTTATTAAAACGTAGCTTTAATCTTCTGCGGGTGTATCTGTATATCAAAAGAAAATACGAAGCAAAGTCTCAAATCTGTCTTCATCTTGTCTTGGCAGTCTTTGTGGGTTGTATTGGATCTGTACAGGTTCACCCCATTAGGCATCTCTCCCTGTTTTTTTTGCTAATTACCTCTTTAATTCCCAGCAAACTGACTTGCTGCAGCAAAGTCCAGTGAAAAGCATTATTGAACTCCCAGGAGATTATCTTCTGGAAGTCCTTTTTCTTTTTTTTTTTTCTTTTGAATATTAGTTTAAAAGGAAAATGTGGCTCTTAAAATTTCTCAGCCATACCAGAGAAGGCTGGAAAGCATTCAGGCCCCAGGTTCACCAGCAGCCTGGATACTTGTGCAAAGAATTATTTCAGTTTTTGCTTGCTAGCAATTTTTACTATTCTTAATCCAGTGTCTAATCAACTTTTACCAGAGTTCTACTCGCAGAATGAAATCAGCTTATGGAAGACTTTAACAAATATGTGTATTTTTCTTCTCTTTTGGTCTGTTCGGTATGCGTTCAGCTTAGGTTTTTGAACTTTATTCACACCAGGGGTTATGGAAATCACTTTTAACTGATACCTGAAATTCTCTTGTAATCAGATTTCATGTTTTCAGGACTTCCAAAAAGACGTATAATTTCATCATCAATTTTACAATATTAATAGTGTATGGCAAGAATAATGATATGATACATATATAATAATGCATTGACTATTGTATTTTAATGCAATGTATATTCTATGATATACATTGTATTTTAATACAATATGTTGCAATAAAAATCTATAATTAGGCTTTATAGTCTTTTATGAAATGTTGATGTCCGTCTCAAAAAAATGGTGAGTAAATCATTAGACATCCACAGAGCTGCAACAATTTTCAGAAGCAGAAAATGCCGTACAGTATTTCTGTGCTGAAATAATCATAGCGCAATTACTATTGCCAGGGAGGCGCAGCCCTAATATTTTCAAAAAAATAACATCTATCAAGGAAATAGATCTGCTCTTAGATTTGTTTGCACAGCGCTTAGCAAGAGAGGGCATGGATAGGTTTGGTAGGCACTAACCTGGACCGTGAAGAGCTAAGTTCTCCTCAGGCTCTCCTGGGGGACCCTGAGCAAGCAGCTCTGCTGCTCCACGTCGGGTTCCAACGGAGGGATTCCCACCTCGTGTGGGATCAAAGGGGCCCTGGTGCTCCTCTTACTCAAATAGCCAGGAGAGTACTGCCTGAAAAGTAGTCAGCAGCAAGCAAATTGATTCACCAATGTGATATTAAGAGAAGATACTTCAAACTTTCTGTCCCAGCCTTTAAAAAGCAAACAGATTTGGGGAAATGATCTTCCTGATTATTTTTTTTTTTGCCAGCTCCAAACCATTGACTGCTACTGATGGGTCACATAAGTAGGTCTACGCTAATAGCTACTGCAAATTACAGTATTACAGAGAGGAAGACTACCTGTAAAATTTTAGCTTAGTGTGCTAATGTAAGTATAAAGTAGGAATGAAAAAAATTAAACAAGTGAAGACACATTAAAGAAAAAAGTCTAGGCCAGCTTGTCTTCCATTTGCTTGCCAAGACTGTAAGACTGATTTCATGTTGGTTTGTGCGCACTATCCACTTGGGACACCGTCACCTAATCATATCCATGAACATCCCGAAGCCTGGCTGACAAGGATCTCCATCCCAAGGGACTCACGCCAGAAAGTAATTATGCAGAGAGGTGTCAGTGAACATGGGTTCATTTTTTAAATGCAAACCACATTTCTACTGCCTCAGCTTCAGGACTAGCCAACATCTTCAATGTAAATACCAGACAGTAATAAAAAGAGATAAGTCTGATGTTGATTAACTAGAGGTTTTGTTATAAAATAAGGCATGAGATTTAATGATTCTGAGTAGCCACACAGTGTCGAGTTCAAGAAATTGCTTCACTGATTGTTTCACTAAGAGGGAAAATGAAGCACAAAGAAGGCCAAGTTGCATGATATGATGGCTCACATCGATAAATGTATTATTAAGTGATATATAGCATATTATGTGATGCAGTTCCAGATTTATAAAATGGATGCCACAACTCACTGGAAACTGGTAATGCTTGATACTTTGTACATCTGGTTATCTACAGAGTTGTTGAATGATGGCCATGGGAACTTACCTAGAGGTATTCCTTTTTTCTTTTGCAAATCTTGGCCCCTGTATGTGAAGTTTTCTGGAGCCTTCAGAGGTTATAGGTGTTTTCCTGATAAGTTTATATTCC
This sequence comes from Anarhynchus alexandrinus, assembly GCA_008711295.1. Taxonomy (NCBI): domain Eukaryota; kingdom Metazoa; phylum Chordata; class Aves; order Charadriiformes; family Charadriidae; genus Anarhynchus; species Anarhynchus alexandrinus. Next base: position 380,810 of record VUYV01000112.1, read on the forward strand.
TGAGGGCTGTTATCCTGCCTGTGGATTTACCGATTAACTATGCCTGTAGGTTACCCTGTGGCCTTACTTGGGTACAAGGGCATTAGAGATAAAATCATCAGACGTAAACTGGTAAGACGAGAGTCGAAGAGAAGAGCAGGTAGAAAGCAAGAAGTATCAGAAGAAATGTCAAAGTGGTGGCCTGAAGGAGGAGCACTCATTTCTGAGGCAGCAACGCTTCATCTGCTTTGTGGGCAATGTTGTGCTGCAGATGAAGCGTCTCTGGAGAAAGTGTGACCTGGGGAGGGCTGAAGCCTGAAGTGAGGTGGGAGTCACCAGCAGAGCAACATCAGTCTCTGCTGACTGAGGCTGCAGCTCTGAATCCTCCATTGACTTTGTGGTTCTGCAGAGATACCTATTGGGATGATTTAACAGGCACACAGGTTTATTTTTAAAAACTATCTGGAAATAAGAACAGCACGGAGTCTAAGTGCCTTGCACAAAGAGTGAATGTTTTTTTAATCTAGGCCCCGCTCTTGTAAGGTCAAAACTGAGGACCTGCAATATAAATATGCTCGGTATGACTTGATCCCAGTTCCCTGAGATCACTGACAACTTCTTTTGTGTTAATGTAAATGGACTTTGGATAGGACCTGGTAATAATCAGAGTACAAAATGTCTGGCACTCTCAGGAAAACAGGTGGATGAATCCATAACTAAGCAAAAAATGAACTTATGCATATTTATTGTGGACAGCTGCAGGCAAAATCCCAGTGTTTTAACCCTACACAGGCTTTGTTATGTGCCTGCATTCCTTTGCACCAGCCACCTGTTATTTATCAGTTGTAGCACACCAGCATTGCCATATGAGGAGGAATTGGCTGTGATTGATACGGACACCATCTCCGGCGCATGGCCCTGCCCGAGGGACTCCCGGGGAAGTCAGGGACATCCAGTTTGAGAAAGGACTACAGGCTGGCGGCTGAGTTTGGATCCTATTTGGAATAAATACACGTGGCTCTTCATTACCTCTTTGAAAAGGACAAATTTTCCATAGTAAGAGCAAGAAAAGAAAAGATACCAAACCTGGTACAACACCCTCCATCCATGAATGTACTTTTCCAACCTTTCTTGTACCAATTAAAACTATCAGTTGAGTGATTAATGAAATTTAGCTTAATATTATTTATCAATAATCATTTCAGAAATAAGGAGGTTCTGTGATAAACTACATAAAAAAGAAGCAAGGGCTGTGTCTAGCAGACACCAGGTACACAAGAATAATTTTCATTAAAAAAACCTGCCTGAGCAATACTGTGTTGCTAATTCATTTCAGGATCTGCTCTGCTTTGCTGCTCTGGAAAGGACTAGGACTGCTTCCAATAAAAATGAGAGACAAACCCTCATTGACTCCAACGGCAGTAGCCTCAAACTTTAAACCACTCCTTTATTTTCACCCACAATTACTGATATATGTCTGAATAGCCACTATACTGTATGGAATTTGAAAAAGGCATTCTAGAAGGTTTGGGAAGTATTCTTGTATATTTTCAGTAACTCCTTTATACATTGTTAATTTACCACTTACTCCCACTAAATCCACTGACATCAACCGCAGTCTTTTGTTGTTAGCTTCAGAAAGTTTTTCCCTATAATTTCACTTGAAAAATATAATTAAGGATGAAATCCTGATTTCTTTGAAGTCAATGACAAAACTTCAATTTTATGTAAGTATTAATGCTGGTAATTGCAAAGATAACCTTTCACCAGGAATTCAATACCATTTATATAATTATATTGTCGTGTATGTAATGACTAATGTTTCCACATTATTGTTTAAAAGAGATTTCAAAGTCTGTACAGCCACATTTGCTTGCCTACAGAAGAGAAAAAAAAACTTAATAAAAGCTTCCTAGGACACTGTATGTCTGAATGAAATTATTGTTTACTTTCACTGTTTAAAATCAGCTCTTTTTTTTTCTGCCTTTTTTTTTTCTCTTCCTGAATCTGCTGAGGTGGCCATCAGTTGTCAGGATGATATGAATCTGAGGCTGGTAAACACAGATTTCACATTTCAGGCACTGAGTGCTGTGAACATCCAAAAAAAAAACCAAACCAGGAAAAGATTCTAACATCCATCTCCTAATCTGTGTTAGCTTAATTTATTTCTTTGGGTGTTTGCCAGTACTGGAAAATCATCACCATGAGTTAGCCTATGCCCTTTCACTGTTTGCAGAAATTACTTGGTAGAAGATACTCCTTCACTGTCTTCAAACTTCCAAACTCCTATTTCCCATTACAGCCCTACCTGTAGTTGGTGGGATATGTATTACAGGATTGAAACGATACCAAAGGAACTTTAAAGTTCCTTATTCTTCTTTCCTTCCTTTTAATGGGTCATGACTGAACTCAAAACTAAATACCAGGTATAAATTTCCAGTGCCTGTTTGTTTTTATTAATATGCACGGTAATTCTTGCAGTCCTTTTGGTGGTATTATTCTGAGAGGAAGAGTGCTCCTCTTTCTGTGTTGGCTGTCAAATAATTTTTTCCTATCTTCTTTCAAAGGAGTACTTTATTCCTCACCATGCACTGTGAATCAAAATCTAAGATATATTTTTAAACCCCATAGAGTTTGGTTTTACAATTCAATACAATACAAATACAATACAATACAAAAAGGGACAATTTTTATTGAAGTGGTGTTGAACTAGGGCAAGTAGTTGCATAAAGAAGACACCTGTATGACTGCTGAAAGCTATTACTGGACTAGTTCTGCATTGAATTAAGAAGTTGTGAAGTTTTACTACTCTCAGACCCATTTCATACTCTAGAGCTTTATGTTCCTACGAGTTCACGTTACACGGTCCTTTCTCTTCACTGCCCCAAGGATGGTTTCTACAGTGTGGGGTTGTTATAAAACCATAAAATATCAGTGAAGAAAAGGCACCAACTGGTTTTATTGTCTTTTTTGTTTGTTTGTTTGTTTTTTAAGACAAGAACAGGCCAGCAGAATATCTACTAATGGTTAACCTTACCTCTTTCACCCTTTCAGTATATCTTCAGTGCTTTGCCCCCACAAAGATTATGCACGGGAAATCAAGCACACAGTAAAAGTATGCCTTTCTAACACTGGAGATGAAGCATTGGTCTCTTTTTATTGCACATCAGCTGTCTCGTTTTGAAAAGAAAATGGAGTTATAGCACTGGGCATCTGCTGCCGGACAATGTAAGCAATGTAAGCGTGGTATCACATTGAACCCTTCTCAGTACCTGCTGTGAACAATCCAGAAGCTTTGTCTTCAGGTAGGGCACAGGGTGAGATAACAGTTTAGTAACAGGCATTTCTCTGCAAACTGCCTCTTCCCCCACAGCCCATCACTCCGTCATGGAAGACAAAAAGCCTCGGATTTATGTATTCGTAGGAAAGCTACCACTTCTACTTTAAAAAATGGAATTAAGTACCTCACATCCATTATACATTAAGGGTGTCCGGGCAGGAAGCTAGTGCTGGGTAATTGGTGCTCTATAAATTCACACACTCCATTACTGTACCATATCCTCCCTTTGTAGTGAAGCCATAAGTATGAAATCTCCATAAGCATTTTTCATGAGAAAATCCTCTGTCTTGATATAAGAACAGCTTTTTGCTTGGCCATATCTTATGTATTTAGCATTTCCCTAAAGCTCCCGTTCCCAAGATTTCCTTTTAAATATAGATGTCTTCCAAATCTTCCTAAATATAGCTGTTACCCTCGATCTCATATTAAGGCAGGTCTATCTATGATGAAAAAAAGTGCTAGACAATTACAAAGAGACAAACAGACGATGTTACCTGGCATACAAAAATGTTACCTGGCAGAAAAAGCTGGGAAGATAACGGTTCGATAAAAAACTCTCTTCCTCTTTTGCCATTGTAATGCTTTAATCACATCAATGGATTCCCTGCAACAGCCACCCTGCCAACAACCTCATCTTTATCCCCAATCCACTGCGGAAAGTGGGGCTGAACAACAGATTCCTTGGGCTCACTCCGAATGGGCAAATAGATGGGAACACCATCAGATCTGCTGCTCCCATTAACATCAAGTAGCATTAAAAATCCCTGGAACCTGGATCCACCTCTGGTGCATGCAAATCTCGGCATAGTTCAGCAGCACATAGCGTCAAACCAAAGCTATGTGTTTATTCGTACTTGCAATGTACTTCTCATTTTCCCCACAGACTGTGAATGTATGGTTTGTTCTAATTAACTGCGAAGAACATATTTTGCAAGAACTATTTCTATGCTAGCAAAATAACTGCAGTTATTATTTAAACAATGTGATCTGGAGTTTTGGTCTGGATGCACCAGTCACACCATTGATTTCTGTTTCATGATTCATTATGTACAATTCTTGGAATTATTTTTTATTTCAATGGTCTTTTAAATTGTCCCTTTTTTATAGTTTTAAAGTCTAAATGTTTGGTTTTGGTGAGCTTCCTAGAAAATAAACTTCAGTCCCACTCACTTCCATGCTGGCATCCTTTGGAGAATTCAGTGTTCTCTCCTGCAAGCCCTTGGAGAGCGGTGTAATGTGTTGAGCACGACAGTGTGTTTTCCTTTTCCTGTGCTCTGCTTGTCAACAGTACATTACCTTTGACTTTCCATGTCTCCAAACTGTTCCTCAAGCAGATTGCATACGTAATTTAGTGCTCTCCCCTCTTTATATTTTTCCACTTGTTATGCGGAGGAGGTAACAAATCCTTCCTTCACGGTGAAATACCTCCCTTGCCAGTCACGGTCTTTAATGGTACCCTGAAAGGGCTGTTAGTCTCCCTGAGAGGCAATGAAGTTAATTATTTATGTTCGGCTCAGGCTCTCTTCCTTTTCCATGCAGTCATCCCGTGTTTTCGGCTCACTGCAGGTGCAGGAGGTGGACGTATGCATAGGCAGACCCCCACGGAAAGAGGGACACCTGAGTATGGGCTCCTGGTGGTACCTGCTTAGCAGTGCCAGCCCGACACCCAGCTCCTGACCCAGGACACTGTTTTGTCTCAGCCTACCCTCTAGTCTCTGCAAATCTGCCGTTGCAAACCCCACACAGGCTCTTTATGACTTTCTACAACATTCGCTCTTTCAAGATCAGCAGTCTCGAAAAGAGATGCTTTTAGCAGGATGTTTGCAGAAAGAGGATCCAAAAAGGATGTGAATATAAATTCAGCAAATTTGATTACTCTTTGGAAAGTACATTTTGGTACAGTTTGTGGCTGTGCTGTGCACACACAGAGAGAAATCACATGTATTTACAGAGGGAGAAAAGGATTTGGGTCTCTCCAGCGCCTCTAGCTGACTCTTAGATACACTAGCTAAGAGTATGTTACATTCCTATCCAATTTTAAAAAATTATTTCAAAAGCCAACTGCCACTTCCTCATCATTTCATGGGTGGCTGAGTTGTGCCGCAGGCAGGAGGTCCCCTTCCCGTCACTGCCCGCGGAGGCAGAGATGGTGGTGGCAGTGGGGCGTCCCCACAGGGCTCTGGGGCTCCCCTCTGCCAGAGGGCACGCAGAGCCAGCGGCTTTCCTGTGCTTCCCCAGGCACCCTCGCGTTGCTCATCCTCATGGAACAGGTGGGCTATGGCAAGGCTGTCCCAGGTTTCCACCGGCACCATCTCCATCCTGCCCCTCACCACCAGACCCCTCAGGCTCTGGGGCCAAAATGTGTGCCTGAGGATCCTGGTGTCAACAAGCAGCTGAGATGAGAAGGACACTTCCCACCCCTCCAACCCAAAGCTTTTATAATGAGATTTTGCTCACATTCCAAATCAGGTTTTTGCCTTGTTTTTTCTTCCCCCCTGCCCCTGATGTCCGTCGGGGTGAAACATCAGCCAAGATCCCGCACAGTTGCAGGGGTCTCAGGGCTGGACCTTCAGGACGTGGAACCTGCAGCCTCTTGACCCCACCATTTTGCAGAGACTTCAGCTCCCTCACAAGAGACATGCGAACAGAGGAAATGGTCCTTATTCCTTCTCTCCGCCGCGCGCACACGCTCCAGAGCAGCCAGACTGTGGCCTTCTGGTTTTCATTATGACTAAACATTGGAAATGTGGTGTGCGTTTTCCAGAAGGGGCATGTTGTGTATTTAATTTATGAAAGTAAAGAAGAGAGGAAAAGTCTTCTAGATTCCTTTTGGTTCAGCGTTTTGTATAAATGCGAGAACTGGGGTAGGATTGTGCCATGTCTTCCAATGATTATTAGCCAGGTGTCTGTGTATATGCTGTTAAAAAGCATAATACTATAAAAAGGGCGTGTAGTACTGTTTTATTTGTAATGTGGTCATGTGCAGGAGTCTTATTAACATTTCCTGATAAGAAGGACATATACTTGGAGGAAAAAATGCTGCACTCTGTGGATGCTATTTCAGTTCTGAAGCCTAGATATTTTTAGCACCTTCATTTTTGGAATAACTTCTACCGTAGCTGTATGAAACTTAGAGATACACAATACGTGCAGAGAATGCAGGAAAAGACTTGTTTTACTTCAACTATGCATATGTACTGGGCTGCACAGTACAGCGTGTGTATTGGGAACTGGCTTAGAGCTGAGACTTGGCAGTACGCGGGTGTCCACGGGACAGATAAATGAGCAGTTTGTGCTGACGGACCCTGGGCTGCGCCTACAGAATTGTAAGAAGACCTCACTTGTCGAAAGAACTCAGGAGAAACATAGGATGTCATAAACCTGAGTCGTTCCTACTTTGTAAAGATGTAAATCAGGAGTAAGGGTTTTTTGATCCAGTGAGGTTAAGATCTAAACTGAAGAAATGGTCTGTCCGTGTCTGTAAGTGAGAACTCATGTCTGCTCGGTGCAAGCTTTTCGCAGAGCGAAGGCAGTGCACCTTGGCACGTGGGGTTTCTGCTGGGGGGGAATGCTTGAGCGAGCACGAGAAGCACAGGCAGAAAATTAAGAAACAAAAATCCACCTTTAATTTCTGATGGAAAAGAGAGCATCTCACTTCCTTCAGCTGGAGCTGCTGTTGCCCAGTGTTTGATCCTTTCTTTGTGGGACACGGGCAGCATCCTGAAATACATGGCAGAGTTACCTCCCCAGAAAATGTTTCTTCCCTAAGAAGTGCCAGAATTTCAGCATGTGAACAGCATGCCCTCCCAGCGCAACAGGGACTGAAGCAGATGCACCAGCCCTATGCATTCAAAACTCGAAAGGCAGATCACAAAAATCCCTAGATTGGTCTGAAAATCGTGAGATAGAAAAATACTAGCTGTGCAGTTCTTTTCATTTGCTTTGGATTGTTCGAAGTTTTCAATTTCAATTTTCTCTGCAGTCCTGGGGGCAAATTAATTTTTAAATGAAACCTACAGGACTCTAGAAACCAGAGTTTAAAAAAAAACCAAAAACCCTCAAATGGTAAGAGTTAGAAATATTACAGTAAAATATTACGAGTAGCTGGGAAGGACTGGTTTATTACAATTAGAATGGAGAAAGAGGACATCAAATTAATTCCAGAACTTGATACTGCTGACATGATGAGGGAAGGTAAAGAAGGACAATATAACTTACTAATACGATGCATATGTTTGCAGGGAATCTATTGTAGTGATGGGAGGTTGCCAAAGACTTTAAAAAGCATACGCATACACACAAAAGCACTTCTACGAGAGGAGAGCCGAGCATCTCATTGCAAATTCTGGAACTAATCATGAAGACCATATTCCTTTCTTCCTTAAGCTCATGGTGAAGCAGATTGGGTGTTAGCTTGGGAAGGAAAGCCTCACTGCCACCACGAAACAGTCTTGGGCTTCCCTCAGTACTGTACCTCACTCTTCCCCTTCCATTGAAGGAGCCATAGATGCAGACAGTATTTTTTCTTTCTCATTCTTTCTTCCTACAGCTTTGTTCTTACAATTTTACATGCACATTCAGGGATGTTTTGTAACTGGGGGTGAAAGCTCATGAATGCTGAGGACAGAGGCCAAGCAACAGCAGGGCAGATATTGGTGGGAGTCCGTAATCTCTGTTATGTTTTGAAGGATAGGCGGGAGGGACAATTGTTGTGCCCAGGTGGGCTTCCCTCTGTTCCGTGCTCCCACAAATCCTATCTGCTTCTCGTTGTAATGACGAAAGCAATCAAATACGTACAAGTCAGGGTGCTGCTGTTCTTCAAAGCAAAGGGTCCATACACATACAGCGCTGGGGGTTTCCCCCGTGCCAGCGGGCACCTCTGCGGGGCACAGCCGAACCTGCACCAGCTGCACCACAGCCTGAGCCACGCCGCAGAGAGCTGATGGCACCAAGCATCGCTCACCGGGTATCATAAGGGTACGCAGGAGCAGGAGATGCTGGCTTCAACGAGCAGGACAGCCATATATTTCCTCCTCAGAGCATAACTGGTGGTGCTTCTCAGCTAGCAGGGCTTTGCTGGAGGTAACTGGGGTACCTCGGGAGGGTACTGCCCCGGGCAGCCGTCAGACCCTGCAAGGGGCCGCTGCAGCCGCCGTTTTCCCGTTTACGAGCAGCAGGATCCCAGATCTGCTCAGGCAAGACGAGCTTCAGAGAGAGCAGAAAAGAAACATATTTTCACAGCAGGGAGGAAAAGAGAAAGATGAGGAGTGTGGCACTAAACAAGGAAGAAAATCTGACGGGGAAAAAGAAAAGTTGGCAGCAGGGAAAGCCAAGTCCAAGTACTAGCCTGTGGGTTGCACGAATTATCTGTGCAATTAGGATAATAGCTTCCAGGGCAGTTACTGTGGAAGAAGTCCCATAAGACTCCAAGAGGAATTGTTAAAAAAAAATCCAACTACAGAAAAGAAAACCAAAATGACACACAGATGAGAGATCCCATTTTGTATTCTTCAGCAAGCCATGCTCTAGAATATGTGATGATTTTTTATGTCTTCAGTATTTTTCTTTCCCCTTCTAATCAAGAGTTTTCTCTCAACTTTTTTTTTTTTTCTTTAGGTTCTGTGTGCATAAATCATCATGGCTGGCACCTTCTTGCTGACCTCATCTGCACTACGAAGTCTCGTGCAAAGTAGTACATGATATGGTGGCAACATCTGAACCGTATTTCACATGAATGCTCGTATATCATTGTTTGCAAGACTGTAAGTGCACGATTGCTGGAGACAAGTACAAATTACCCTGCTGGAAGGATAGCTGGTGAGATTTATGTTGCATTGTTGCCTGTTCTTCCAATAGGAAGTTCTCTTTACTGGTACAAGTATGACCCCTCCGTTGAGCAACATACTACATGGCCAGACATATGGAGTCTAGCCTTTCCGTCTTTATGGTACAATACCAAAATATGCTACAATACCTGACATAACTCCAGCTGAACCAGCTCCAGAACTGGGAACAGTTTAGCTGCATCAGCACAGTGGTATGCCCAGGCTGATTAAAATAGGGCAGAGGCTGCACTGATACAGTTATATTGTTCCTGAAACCAAGATAATATCTCAGCAAAGAGCTGCACTGTGCAATACAGATACACTCTTTAAGACCAATGAAAGATATATGGCTATATCCTTCAAGATTCAGAGATGAGCACCCATTTAATAGTTTTCATCTTACCTACCTGTTTTAAATACTGGCACAGTCCTAAATGATTTTCATCTCTCTTCCCAGGTTTTCCCCTACATTCCAAGAGATGCTGAAGAAAAACAAACACCCACAACCAAAAATGACTCAAGGAGAGAGTTCAGAAAAGTCCTCAGACAGTTCTTGTAAAATTCTTGAATAGAGATTGTCCAAGTGTTCCCACTGCTATCAGACATTCTCACTTGCTTATTACTGTTGAAAATTTGGCCATTTTCTCAAAGTTGACCATTTGTTCTAATACGTGCACTGAATGACTTAGTCCTTTCACTCCTAATCTTTTAATGATCTCTTCTCACTGTTCTTAGCTGTGCTGGCCTTAGTTTTTTTGCTTCCCTTTCCAAGTGTTTACAAAGCTTTGTAAAATGCATTTCCGATGCATATTTTTGTCATAAACTTCCTTTTTGCTTCCACTTGCTATTTTTAAAATTTCAAGGCTGCTTTCTGCATTCTCTGTGCTACTGACACTGCTTGAGTCTTCCAGCTATGCAGAATTTTACCCGGTTCTTTTCCTTTCCACGGTCATGGCTTGCTGGCCATTTTCTGCCTTCTGCCACATGAAGAGTAGGCTCATCCTTTTCCATGTCTGAGATGTAAATGGTCAAGCATCCCAGACAATTTATTGTTGGCCAGTTCTTTCCACATTGAACTGAAGCTAGTGATGCTTTCTGAGTGCATGTGGTCAAGACCCCCTCTGTTTCTCCATTGGTCTCAGGTAGTATTGGAGCTTTCCTGCATCCAGGCTCAGCAGACTCAGCAGAACTGTCAAGATCTGCCTTCAGGAAAAAAAACATGACAGGCCAAAAGCACTGTTACTGGTCGTTGTATGACTGCATGTAAAGGTCACTTAGGAAATTCAAAGCAAATTAAAATACCTGTAGAACTTTCTTATTTGTTGCATCTGTTGATAAGAAAAGAGGACAAGGGATAATCAAAGATTGTATAGCTTCACTCTCTGTCCTCCCACAGACAGTGGCCAACAGCAGATCCTGGGGACAAGCTTAAGAACTTCCACAGAGTATCTCCTCCAACTCCAGAAAAGCTTGGCTTGATATCTTCCTGTCCTAGAGGTAGTGGCTTTGATTTTTACAGTCCCCAAATGCTTTTCTTACATATCTTAATCCACCCCCTTTATGAAATCACATCATACTTTTGGAACTGCAGTGCCCTGAGACGAGGAGTTCCACAGCTCAGCCAGACACTGCGTGAAAGACTTATGTAGAGAAGGGCTGAAACTTTGCCAGTCAGTTCCGTTTTATGTGTGGTTTCCCTCCTGAGCTCTATTATTTCTCTGAAATGCAGTCAGACAGATAGAGAAACACCATCATCGTGAGTGGAGGGATCTGCAAGTTAAACCAGTGAAAAGCACATGCAAATGTAGATGCCTGTTCATGAAACCTCGAACATCTGCTAAATAATTGGTGATAGGCGTGGTGTGCAGGGCAGCATAGTCCACAGCCTCAGCTACTGCAGAACCTCTTCAGTTGGTGAATGGTGAAACATTAAATGAGCCATCAGAGTGCCTATCCAAAATAGCTGATTTTTCTAACAAATCTGATTAAGATCAATAACTGTAAGTCTCAGGGGAGAGTTGTCATTAAGGACTGTCAGAAAGAGGTGCACAGGAAAAATTCAAAAGTAAACCCAACCCTCGCCCATCCACTCCAAATTTGTTTATCTGTACCAAAAGTCCTTTCCCTTTATTTGGGCTCAGTAAACAAATATCTCCCAAAAATCTGTTTCCAGATTTGCCTTTTGCAACACACTAACAGTGAAGATCTACCAGTGTGAAGATTTGCACACTTCAAAGAAACGTTAAACAAAATATTTCTGGAAACTGACCTAATCATGCTCATTTTCTGTTGAAGCTTAACCATCCCCTAAAGCCAGCAAACAGAAATGATGCTTTCTGCGCTGCCCCACACAACTCTATCCTGGCAGCTCCACGGGCATAGCACCAAGGATGAAACCAGAGAGATACTAAGTAAAGTTATCATTAAAACCCAGTTGGTAAAGCTGACATCTGGAAATGGATGGTGTATAGGCTAAGCAAGTAGAAATTGTATTTAATAAGTTATGGTATATTTTATTCATGTACACCTGTTTCCCTGTGATACCTTTATAGACAAAAATTGTGCAAGTGGGGTCGATCACAACAATGTGGAATGAAGGAAGGGAAATAACATTTCGGACTCAGATGGAGAATGTATCTTGTAATCATTAGCCTATTTAAGGGGAGTAGTCATGCAATTGCCTAATCCAGGAACCCCCTCAAATCTGCAGCTGTACCCTGGCAGCAGACCGGGTCTCCCGGGCCGTGCCTCGCTTGCATGCGTATTTGCATACTTTCAAATTTAAAAATAGCATGGGGAATGGCGTCTGTCCGTACTTTTAACTTTCTTGATATGGGTTAGACAGTGACACCCCGTGCGCGAGAAGGCAGGGGCAGAGAGGCATCCTCTCCCACGCCGGTCGCAGTACCAGGCTCTCCTTGCGCACCCTGGATGTCACCTGCGCCCACGGGAGCGGGAAGAGCAGCCCAGCGCTGGAGCCCCGCTCTCACGGCTTGCCAGCTCCTGCCCTGCAGGGTGGCCAGTGTGCAGCATCACTCTCCAGGTGATCCCACCGATACCAATCTCCTGGAATAAGCCCTCAGGAAAGCACACAAAACAGTATTGCCAGGGAAAAACATGCATATGTGTAGCTTCATGAGGAGGAATTTCCTGTTGCTTGACTTGCCTCATCTTCCCCATCAGTCCAGGAGAGAGCCATCTTTCTACCTGGATTACAGCTGAAATTGTAATTAATTGTTCCCTTATTTCTTTTTGAATGGTCCTTTCTATTGGCTTTGTTGAATTACTCATGTCCTCATCATTTACTTCTTTGAACATGAAATAAAATCAGGCATTTTTATCTCTTCTCATAAGGAAGGCCCACAGGTCTGTAAAAAATTTCATTGCCTGAGTCTGAATAGTTCCCTTTTGTGTCCTTTGATTAGATTAAATATACTTCATTAACAACAATAACACACCAGGACAAACGAGTGACATGTTCCGTCATGCATAACAACTCTTGTGTTCATTTCCGAGTGATAGTTTTTGCTTCCCTTCATTTCCATTTTTTACTTATTGCTTTGCCTCTTCTTAATATTTTTTCAAAACTTAATTGGATTTTTTTTTTTTTGTCTCATACCAAATGACATTTTTCCAATAGATTTTCACTTACAGAAAAAAAAAAAAGCTGCCCAAGAACAGCTCGGCAGCTATATTTGACCCGCTTTGTAGAATAGCCACCGCCAAAAGTAACTTCTGCTGTGTAGCTCAGTAATCACACTAGCGCTGCAGCATATTTAAATTGCTCTGCAGATGACGGGTAAAAATAAGTGAGCTAGACATAAAAGCAGAGGGTGAGTGAAAGAGCAGGCAAGAGAGAGATGTCCTCAAATAGATTATACGGGTCAAGTCATGCAAGTACTGTTATTACTGCTGATTAATTCTGTCAGCTGTTACGTTAATGTGCTGCATGGCATGAGCGGGCACCGAGCGAAAGTACAAGGAAGCTGAGACTATTTTCTAAATAAGGATGTGGCCCAGACTGCTTGAAATGGTGTGTGTGTGTGTGTGTGTGTCTGTGCCTGGCAGAGTGATGACGGATGATAACAGGATGAGAATGAAATCTCTATTGCTGTGCTTTTGCAATACAGATACATCTCTCTCCAGACTCAAGGAATTAGAGGCAGGTTTTGTACTGCCAACCCCAAGCCTTCAGAAGTCTTGAGATGGTCTGACATCATGTATTTTTTAAAATAATAGCTGTGGATTCTGGTGTTGGTTGCCCTTTATTTTCTGCACTGACAGCATTTCATTTTCAAACCTCCAACTTCCGTAAGGGCTAGAACTGTACTTAATAAAACAGAAAGCCAAAACGTTGCTGTGTGCCAAGAGCTGGGATCTTGGGAAAATTACAAAATGCGTGAGCTTCTGATAACATTATGCAAGCTAACCTGTCTGTATGGTCAGACCTCAGGATGGGAAGTACAGTGAGAAAGGTGCATACAAGCTTTGACATGCTTAATTTGTGAAGATTCAGCATTTAGGAAAAGGGCACCCGAAAGACTTTGGGAGGTGGTTGCAACATGAGCCTGGCGTTTAAATCAAGCAGTTATTTAAGAGAAGGTGAGGACTATTAAAGGCACAGGTAGAGCCGTGCACAGTCTGCTGGAGGTGGCTGCCAACTCCCGAATGAGGAAAACATGTGCAGGCTGCGGTGTGACATCTTGCCGGAGTGACCTCTTCCCCGGCGTGCTGGGTAAGCAGTGGCTTTGTTCGCCGTGAGCTGCAGGACTGGGAGTGACGCTGAGTCCTTCTGGCACTGCAGCATCTGCCCCAGGCTGTCACCCACCGCCGTTGTCACACGCGTCCTCCACTCCTCTCATCAAAAACAAGGCGTGTGCATCGCTGCAATGACGGGACATCTTCCACTGCTATGAACGGTTGGGGTTTTTATCCTTAAGGAAGCACTCTTTCCCATTATGGAGCTGACAGCCGTAAGCCAGCAGAGCCTAGCTGGCATTCCTGCCATACGTGATCACAGGCTTTCCTGCTTCACATGTGTGATGGAGACTTTAAGCATTGCAGGGCCCCGAAGGAGTCAAACCTCCCTCCCCGCCACTCATCCTCTCGCCTACAGTGTTCATCCTAACGTGCATAGCTAACACAGTAATAAGCTTTTTAATAATCACTATAGCCAGGAAGTTGGATATTTGATGTCTTTTTATACCAGAACTTTCACCATCGGTTTCCTTTGGAGTTATGTCTTCTTGGAAAGTCCCTCTGATTCCTGCACCGGGAGACATCATGGCTTCATGATACAAATAAGTTTGTCAAGTAAATTCAGTCTGCCAGATCACAATCCAGTGAGAGGGTAACTTGTTTAATGATCTGCTAAACTTCCCTGAACAACAAAAAATCCTCTCTGAGGATGAGGAGTGACTGGAGAAAGAACAGGCTGAAAATGGTTTCAGATGGTGCCTTGAAGAGGAGTTTGTGCTCTTCAAAGCGTGTTCGTTTCTTCCAAATATGCCAGCTCGTCTAATAAAAGAAATTGTCTTTCCCTAGAAGCCTTGCCTTGCTTATAACCATAGCGATAACCATCTGCTATTGAGAGATACTATTGTGATGAATAATGTGGTATTATTTGAGAGCGTCTGCTCTAAGAGCGCCTTGTTGCTGCAGGAGACTTCTCTCTTGCTTTTAGTAGTAGTTTGCATGGGCTCATGGGTGTGCGAGGGAAACTCAGCGCTGGCTGAGGGCTCGTTACCATTTCAATTGCCCTTTGCTTAATAAAAGATGCCCCATATCCAGCACGCTCCGTTTCAGCCCAGAGCACAGACATCTGGTCAAGTGGTGCAGGATGGAAATCTTGACAGTCTCAACTGTAATTGGTACAACTGTAATGAGCAACAGACAATGCGAACGTCAAGTCACCAGAGTCTGTTTTCATCAACACCGGCTCTACTTACCAGGCAATCTTTTTTTTTTTCTTTCCCTGTGGCTATCAGGAAATTGTCATCTTTTTTTTTTTTTTTCTGCTAAAATACGGGTATGGCTGTAGATCAAAGAAGAATGCCACTATTTTAAATATTGATTGCACTAAGTTTCCCTGCAGGAAAAAAGAAAAAAGAAAAAGAGGATGAATATACAGCAGGAAATGCAAATGTTGCAAAAAGCTCCCTTCTTTCTGACATTCTCTGAGATAATATACATTACTGATCAGCCTGCAAATAGAGATGTGTCATAGATGTGAGTAGTTTGGTGCCTGACATTTTGCAGGTAAGTTTAGTCTTCCTGAATTTGTGAAAGGATATTAGGATAGTTTTATTTTATCTTTTCCCTTCTCGGTAAGGGGTGCAGGGAGGAGCCGGGATTTGAGTGTCAGGAAACAAAAAGCTGGCTGGAGGGGACAAGGACAGAGACTGAGTGTCTGAGAATATGGCCAGAAGGCCGAACGCTGACAAAAATGGGAAGTAACCCTATGCGCGGGCAGATGCTTGAAGAATCAATTCAGCAGTTTCAGTGCAGCTAGAAGTGGTGTTAATTTTTCTAAGGGGAGCCATAGTTGTTCAACAGGCTGGGGGGGGGGGGAGGTGACTCCAAATTAGTGGAGCAGGAGCACGCAGCACTCACGGGAGACAGGACAAAGAGCAGAAATGAGGAACTGGAGGGTGAGAGATTGCACCGCATAAGGAAGATACTGGGCGGTATCAGGAGACTGAGTGAATGAATTACTCAGAGGGTGGTCTTCTCCTCCTCTGTCTTATCTCCCCTGTCTGTCTTTGACATTTCTCTAAATTTACCTTCGCAAACTGTCAGCCTTTTTGTGCCCAACGAAGGGGCAGCAAGCAAGCCGAGGAAGGAGCACACCTGCCCAGATGCTGGGGAAAGATAATCTGCCATTGGTAGCTCTGTGCTGTCCTGTCCTTCGCCCCTCTCATCCCCTCCAGAGGAGGAGTAGCTACTAAGTGCTGCTGCCGGTACCAAGGGCCTGGCACTGCCAAGCCCCACATCAGTGGCAGGTGGTCTTTCTGGCCACTTGACTTCACTTGGTTTTGGCAAAAGGTAGTCATAGATACCTGAAAGTGAAAGGAAGTCGAAAGACATTTTGCTTGTGACAACAAAAAAATCATCTTACCATTGATCATTTCTGCAACTAAAATTAGGCCGTGAATATGTGATAGCGTGAAAACTCTTTTTAATAGACACCATGCTCCTTCTGGGTATTTCATCCCTTTCTTCTGACAGACTACTCT
The DNA here is from genome assembly GCA_008711295.1 of Anarhynchus alexandrinus. Classification (NCBI taxonomy): domain Eukaryota; kingdom Metazoa; phylum Chordata; class Aves; order Charadriiformes; family Charadriidae; genus Anarhynchus; species Anarhynchus alexandrinus. The sequence continues at coordinate 397,189 of VUYV01000112.1, forward strand.
GGGTTTTCTTATGGCCCCTTTGTAGCCCCATTTTTAAGGCAAGGAGGCTCAGCTAGCCTCAGATCTCAAATGTGTAGGAGAAAAGCCTTGAAATCTGATCTGCCAAAAGAAAACATACCTTAAGAGTGGAAATTCATTTCAGAATATGGACTTTGAGGCCTGCCAGTGAAAGAATAACAGAAGCAGAAGGGAAAATGCATGTTTTCGACTGACAGCTTGTGTATTTTATTCCTGATGCAAAAAGACAAATTGCTACATGAATGAGCATGCACCAGAATGTGATTAAATCTAAATCCAGCATACTCACCTTCTCCACCGCAGGGGCTTGCACAGAGCTCTTTTCTGGGTGTTTCTGGCTGTTTGTGGAAAAAATAGGTGGTAACTCATCAGAAAGCCAGGCCAGGCAACATACACACAGCTTTTTACCCAGCTATCTATTTTTTTAAATCCTCTGAAGTATAAAATTTGAATTTGTAATGAAAGAGCCACAAAAGCATCCTGAAAATATTGGGGACCACACTCAGCAAAAAAAAAGGAACCTTTTTTTCTATCACAGCTTCACAAACAGCAAGTGTAGTGCCACTCTGCAGTTTAATTAGCTTGTAAATGGGTACAATGGCTCTGACACTTTGTCTTCTCAAGGAAAGACTCTTTCAAGTTGATCTAAATGAGATTTGTTATCTCATGCAGAGGAAAATAAGACTTTGGAAGCACTAATGAAAACTGTGAGAGAGAACGCTACCTCCACTAAATACAATGGATTTTGGAAAGGGTTCATTTTACGTGCGTGGTCATGCAATAAAGTACAGTTTGGCTCACCAGCTGTCAAAAAAAAGGCTTCCAGTTTCTGCTGTAAGCAATACAAATAATAATACAGATAAACAAAATAAATAGACTTGTTAAAAATTAACGCTAATGTAAGCAAGAGCAGAACCTGGCACAAAAAGATACAGTAATTTCCCTCTGCAGACAAAGAGGAAAAAGAACAGCATCATAAAAAAAAAGTCAGTTCTTAGAACTCTTTCACTATTCATCATTAAGGGCTATTTAGTTATGTAAAGCTTCTACAGTATGTGTGGAAGGAAGCTAACTCGAGAGAACTACAAATCTGGGGAAGAAGTCCACTGAAGCTAATGTATCCAAATCACAGAGGCTCTATTTGCAGGAATGGCCATTAGCAGAATGATCCCATAAACCTAAAACTACCATTATTTCACGAGAAGATCACAGTTTGTTTTGTACAATATTGCAGAGCAGCACCACGTAAGTTCCTCTCGGGCAAAATTTTCTCTGACATCTCCGGTAGCTTAGCTGAGTAAAAACTGAAGTCTAAACCATATAAATCAAAGAGAGAAAGTCCAGTAAGCAGACCCAATTTCTCATTCTGTGTGATGACTCCTGTCTTGCTTGGCCCCTTACCCGTAAATCAGTGAAGCTCGGTGGGAATTTTTTGAATAGGAGTTTTCAGGGAAAATCCCGGGTGCTGCAAGAGTCCGTAGGTGGCATGTTTTCCTCTGAGTCAGCCCCCAGTCACACCTCCAGAAAGTTTGGAGGGAGAGCCGACAGCCCCGTCTTTCAACCAGCGCTGACCCAAAGCCTGACCGCCTCTGACCGTGGGGACCAGGACCTGGGTCACCGCTGATGCTGGTGGGCGCCCTTCTCCGTGTCGGCGTCCCCGCTGCCGGCGAGGGGGTGAGGCTGTGGCCCACTGCCGGGTTAAGACATTTTCCTGTGTGAATAGCGATGGTAATGCTGGTACCCTGGCAAAAGCTCTGATTCACCCGCTGTGGTTTTGTTTGTGGAAAGTTTTAGATCAAGCTGTAAATTACAGTTCAGTGATCACCGTATTTGTCTGTTGTGCCTTCAACTGCCCTTTCAAGAGAGCAAGGCTGTGCCTTCTTCACCTACCCCAGATTATTATTATTATTATTATTATGCAGTGCTGAACCGGCTTTTAAATAAACAATTGGCAGGCGAGAATTTCCGTCTATTATTTTGCTGCATCCTTCAAGTTTCCTTGGTATTACCAGAGGCAAAGGTTTTGGCCAAAGTTGAAAGAAACCGTGTGAGATTCAGTTGCCACTGAGTTTTGGTATCTTGAAATAATTCCTCTCCTTTTACTTCTGTGCTCGCATATGTTTCAGAAATAGTATTAGAGAAATCATCTAGACCTAAAGACCGATCCCAAGCAAGAATCTAAACACTTCACATTTGTGATTGCAATTTTAATGTTCTGCAGTTATGCTGCTTCAGAAAGTAGATCTTTACCAAGATTTAAACAATGCCATAAGGTGTGCTTAGAAAAAAAATAGAACAAGCAAAAAAGTATCTGCTTTGTGCATGTGTGGCACGAATACACAGGTTGGCAAGGAGCTTCTGGGCTACTTCATTTTGATAAAAATGAAAGCAATCAGTTAGAAATATGGGCTGGGCCATATTTCAAATGGTAAGACCTGAGGTGGAGTAAACTGAGCTTGAATCCAGAATTTTACTTAACATCTTAGCACTTGAAAAATGGTATATATAATTTTACATTTGTGATGGAACCAACTTTGCCTTCTTATTTATACCTGTTGTTTCTCTAATCTTCCTATATTACGTCAGACATAAGAAAGGCATGGTTTGTAGAGAGGGAAAAGTAAACAAAAGATATTCAGAAGACGTTCAGCGCACACAGAGCACACAGTGTTTCTTCCTGTAACAGCAGCAAGCCTAATAAAATGCATTGCTTCTGCTTACAGACCTTACTTCAACTGCTGCATAATTGCAGCTCTCTAAATACCACTTTCTGTGCTCTGTTAACGTCATGGCCATTTGAGGCTGTAATCGTTAAAAACAGAGCTAAGCTATCTCAAAAGTAGGAAAAATACATATAGTTTTCAGATCACACACAGATTTTTTTCAGGCTGGTCTTGGCATATGCATGTGTTTTTGAAGTACTTAATGCCAGATGTGCAGATAAATCTGAATTTTGTCAAGGTGCCATGGAAGAATCAGTAAGGCGAGATGCTGAAATCAATACCACCCAGGATGAGACAGAGTTTCCCATCTTACAAATATCTATTCGGGCATGGCAAGTTCTCCACCCCGCACATCTCTGTACGGGCACACAAGTCACCTCCTGCTGAGGACAATCAACCCAAGTAATAGTCCTGGAGGAGAAAAATTAATTCCTTGTTAGTCTACTAATGCTACAGCAGTGTAAGATCACGGGGTTTGGTGCTCTGATGCTTAAAAGTAAGTTAGGCTCAGACCTACCCATTTACATTTCATTTTTAGCCTGGATCAGAAGCAGGTTTTATGCAAATTTGGGCTGCAGGGGCATTCCACCTTGCTCAGCCTCTTAGATCCGCCTGGTGTTATCCACCTGCCGCAGATGTTATCCCGTGTGTTAATCCCCCCTTCCCTCTTCTGCAGTTCAGCTTCACCCTGACTGCGGTGGGGCTGTCAGCTCGGCCACCGCTCACCCAAGGGTTTCTCTCTGCCTCCCTGGAGGGGACAGCACTGACCTGGGACAGAAACCAAGGCTCAGACCCAGACTTACACAGCGTCAGTGTGTTTTTCCTCCCTGATCATGCCGGCAGCAAGTGCAGGCTTGAGGCTGGATGCAGAGCGCAGTGGTGGGACAAGGCCAGGGTATACTGGGATTCACTGGGGAGTTCCCCAGGGAAAAGCATTGTGATGGGAGCCCGGAGAGTCACTGGTGCTGCAGCATGCGGGGAGGTTTCTGGAGAGGTCAACAGCTGGGCAACGGCGCTCTAGTGCCTTGGGCAGGATTGCGGAGGGGCAGTGGTGGCAGAAGGGCAGCAAGGAACACAGCCTCTAAAAAATATTTTTTAATAAAAGGAGAATCATAGAATCATGGAATGGTTTAGATTGGAAAGGACCTTGAAGATCATCGAGTTCCAGCCCCCCTGCCATAGGCAGGGACACCTCCCACTAGACCAGGCTGCCCAAGGCCACGTCCAGCCTGGCCTTGAACACCTCCAGGGATGGGGCCTCAACAACTTCTCGGGGCAACCTGTTCCAGTGCCTCACCACCCTCAAAGTGAAAAACTTCTTCCTAATGTTCAATCTAAACCTGCCCTCTTCCAGTTTGAAGCCATTCCCCCTCGTCCTATCACTACATGCCCTAGTAAAAAGTCCTTCCCCAGCTCTCCTGTAGGCCCCCTTTAGGTACTGAAAGGCCGCAATAAGATCTCCCCGGAGCCTTCTCTTCTCCAGGCTGAACAGCCCCAACTCTTTCAGCCTCTCCTCATAGGAGAGGTGCTCCAGCCCTCGGATCATCCTCATGGCTCTCCTCTGGACACGCTCCAGCAGGTCCATGTCCTTCTTATGTTGGGGACTCCAGAGCAGGATGCAATACTCCAGGTGGGGTCTCACGAGAGTGGAGTAGAGGGGCAGAATCACCTCCCAGTGAGAAGCTAAGGAAAACTGTAAGATGGCTGAGACAAAGGCCTGCAAAAAAAGATGAACAGGTGTATTCAAGAGTTGGGGCAGGGAAATGATCAGCCATACAGTGTTTTGATGAATGTACTCCTTGAGTTCGAAACTGGAGAAGGCGGTGGTGTTGGCTCATAAGCTGTTTGCCTTGAAGTGTCAAAGGGGTAAAGTAGACAGCCGACCATATGGGGCGAGAAGAAAGTACCGATGTGAAAAAGTTGTGGAGAGACCCCGACCAATGAGGTAAAACTCTCCTCATAAGAGCCAGCACTTCATTGCCCTCCAGGAAGACAGGAAGGCCCTCCCTGGAGTCCCTGAAGACCATGAGGGTAACCCACAGAAAATCTGTAGATAAAGGGAAAACTTTGACTAAGTTGTGAACTCAGACTCTTCCTTTCTTTGAAAGGGAAATTCGGGACAAATCATCCCAGGAGATATATTTTCAGAGAGGAAAAGCTGAGGCAGCAGCCATGCATTTAGCAAAGATCAGTGGCACCCGTACCACCATGGGTGTGTACATCAAAACCAATCAGCCTCTTTACGGCTAATTTCCAGGTCACTCACATGTACTTTATGTGTCTGGGGCCACAATGGATCAGTACTTATGCTTCCAGAAAACGTACACATCCGTACCATCTCATTACTGAGTGAAAGTGATGACCCAGCCATCTGACTGAATGAAACACTTGGCTGTTGAATGAGATGTAGTTACAGCGCTGCTAAGTTGGTACATGAGTCTGAAAATCGGTGTGGGGGGTTGTGAACTGGAGCTAACATAACTTGAAAGTGATGACTACCTTCCCTCTTCTTGAGGACTCAAGAGAAAAGTCTTTGAACAGTCCCTCGAGGTTTTATTTTCTTGGGCCTTTGGAGGACGGTGTCTGGGTCTATCCTTCTCTCTTTCCACTGAGGAAATCCACTTCATCCTGGCCATAACTGCGGCTACAAATCTACTTCATAAACCTGCTGTCACTAGTCAGGGCTTTTTTAAAAAGTAGCAGTAATCAATTTTCTGAGTGTTTAAGCTTGAGAGATTTTTGTGGTCAATGTGATCTTATGGGAACTGATGCTTCCCGGATGTTATTACTGGAATGCTGCAGCTGCACCTTTAACTCTTAGTGGGCTGCAAGCACTATATTTTCCTGTTCCTCCCTGAGTAGATTTCACATGGGACTTGATAACCAAGGTGCTGCAGAGCCCTCCGGCTTAAAGATCCAGCAGAGCTCTTAAGCTCGGTGCTTAAGTGCTTCGTCGGATTAAGATAACGTCAAATAAACCCTTGGAGAATCGTATCTTAGCTGCCCAAAGTTCCTCAGATAATAAACAGCAATTCAAGAAAGTGAAGATTTCCACTCAGCATCTGCCTTTTAACAAGACTTTGGAAGGTTGTTATGCACCAATGTATTAATGCATCCTGAAAATACCACAGGTTGGGGGGTCAGACCATAAACAGCTGTGCCATAAATGCACTAGTAATTAGTCACCCTATGTTATCAGTTTATTTATCTTTTTCCTAAAAGCTGTAGTTGTCCAGTCATTCAACAGGTCTTGGATCTCTCTGAGTTTTCCGCTCACTGAACCAAAAGTGCTGGCGTTTCTTTGTGTAAAAATAAATGTAATACTTTCTGTCCAGTCTCGGGACAAGCAGGCTCCATTTGTAACCCGTTTCTCTAAGGGAATGTGCTTGGTCTTGCTTTTGATAAGTTTCAAGTCATTACAGGTCTACAGGAACCGGATGATTCCTTACCAAACCAGGAGACATTCTTATCATTTAATCGCATCTTGAATTCTTCCTTAGAAACCTCAAGCAGGAACAGAAAAGTGATATGAAATGTCATAGAAAGGCTTGTAATTTAAAACAAAGCCAAGCATTCTCTTGTACCAGCTCCTTTTACAGCTTCTTCCCCTTCAGCAACACTAGTGTCCGAGAATTATTTCTCCCATGTTTTGGTTAGCAAAAAAGACAGCCTTGTTTGAAGGGCTATTCTTTTAGGGCTTGTCAACAAATCATATATTTAGAAAGTGAAGTTGAATTTAATTAAAGGAGTGAATTCCAAAATGAATTAATTAAATTGAATTAAACTGCCCTGTGGACATGGTTAAACACACCACTGTGGCTGCCAGCGCTTATGCCCTTTGGAAGAGTAAAAGCATTGACATGGGAGTTTAATTTAGTTTAACCAATCCACTTTAGAGACTAAAAAGGATTAACTTTCCTGGGTGTCCTCACTTGTAGAAGCGCACAGCCCTCTCAGAGGTCAGTCTGAACTGAAATAATGCTGTGACGTTTTTCCTGTAGTGACTGTTGGGCCATTTGGGCTGATACTCTGCTTCTCTCTGAAGTTGGTAGGATTCCCCGCCCCACCCCCCAATAAGACTACTGTAGAAAGAGGGAGGAAGGGAGAAATTCGAACAAGGCTTAATCGGGGTGCACAGCATACCGGCTGGCAGGCGATGTCAGTTTGTGCGGTGCCCCTCCGGGCACCCTCAGCAGCCGCCTCAAAGAAGGAGGGCAGAGAGGGCATCTCCTTCTTGGGACCTTACGGGCAAAGAAGTGGGTGAGGACACGGCCCTGCGTACAGCTCTTTTTATGAAAACCTTCCCCGAGTATCATGGCGTAGCTGTCTGCCCCCTTGTTTTTTCAGAAGCCCGCCTTTTGAGGGCTTTTTAGCCTTCCTGTAATATGTGTTTTGTTTGTCCCTTCAGATAATCCTTGTTCTACCCACTGATATGGGGGAAATAAGGCCAACTGTAATGGTTCAGGAGTAGAAAGGAAGCAGGAGTTATTCCTAGGGAAGGATTTGCTGCAGAAGCGTGCTTCGGGGGGGAGTCTGACAGGAGCAAGGATGAAAGGGTGCAGACTTTAACCCTGGTATACAGAAAAGCTCATTCAGATTTATTTTTCTCTTCCTTGTTGTGTACTATTTTTGCTTGAAGAAGACTCCCCTGTTGGGGGACGGCTCTTACGCTGTCCGGATCCTGCCGAGCCTCTTCCAACAGGGAAGAAGCCTGTTCCGCAGGTATGCATCAAGATTGCAAAATGTGAGCATTGCTGGCTTTTTTTTTTTTTTGTACTTGCAAGGCATAACGTTGAAAGCCATCCTACCTGCCTGTGGTAGAGTTCAGGGTGGGGAGGAACGTGCAGATTCCCTGAGCAGCCCGGGAAGAACAGAGGTTAAGCTGTAAAGGCCACTTCAGCCTTCCAAAAATGAGTTTCAGTAATCTGTGAGACATCACGGAAGAATGAAAGGGAGTTTCAAAATAGCCTTACTTTAAATAAAAACATACTTTGGCAATGCTACGTGAAATGAAAACTGACGTGCTTGACCATCGTATTGACATGTTCATCAAACCACTCGACAGACTGCAAATATCCAGCGCAGATCCAGTGCCAAAAGCTGGAGCAGCCAACCAGATGTGGAGCAGGCTGCGGCTGAGCCTGTCTGCTCCCCCGGCAGGGACAGAGAGAAGCTGCTTGTTGGGGCCACAATCCATCGGTTCCACCCCGGACACCCCCAGCAGCAGAGACACCAGTGTCCCTTCTCCGCCTGAGATGATTATCGGGGGGAGGTTTTCTCCTGTCGGGAGCTTGGCTGATGGAAAGCCCACTAAGGAGAGCGCTGTAGTGGGAGCACGGGGAATTTTAGGATGGGGAGTGGCGCTACAAAATACCAGTTCTCTGCAAGTATTTAATATCATACAAAAGCGTGAAGCTGAGCGTGTGTTTGCTGGATGCGAGTGTTCCAGCACATTCCTCGATCAGATGTCTATACCTCAGGGAACTGGGCTCCTACTGAGATTTTGCACGATACCAATTCAAAATAGACTTCTATAAGAGCCACTTCAGACTTGTTTTAACTAATGCGTATTTGTGCCAATAAACTTGCTTGCTAAGATATTGCCAGGAAGCAATAGCTAGTCCAGTCCTGAGCAGCCTAAAAATCTGCTATGTATATATTTATACAATGTCTGCGTGCAGGTGCCAAGACATAGCTCAGGGCTCACAAGTTCCACCAGCACAGGAATAATAGATGTGATTACTGTAAACACACTACAAGCAAACATGCTTAAAAACCTTCAGAGAGCATTACAAAGGCCCCATTCTTCACAGCGTTTTCTGAATGTAGCAGATGTTGGGAACTGGGCGCCGTGATGCAGATCACCAGGTATCCAAGACCCACAATGAATGTGCTATTAATCACCGGCTGCACTTGTTCAGCTCTGAGTAATGATGAAACGCTACAAGAAATACTTCAGTCACCCACTTATAGTAAAATAGAGGCTAACGTCAAAACAAAGGGACTGTCGAGAAGTAGTAATTTCTTGAGAACGCAGTGATATAACCTGCTTAATTCTCGGGCAGCTAATGGTGCGTAAGGATGTCGTTTAGCCCTGCGAGCGGTGCGTAGCCCCAGCCAGCGCTCTGGGGAAGCTGCAATCGCAGCTGAGCAGTCAGACCCCCCTACCTGCCCCCTTTCTTAAAACCCAGGAATCCGTCCATCCAGTTTGCAGGAGAGCTGAACTGTGGTAGGTCGGTGACTTTCTTTGTAAACAGCCTAAGAGAAAACAGGATGGGTTTGGAAAGTAAAGAGAACGTGAACAGGCCCAGGAGAAAGGAAAAAAAGAACTCCAAGTGCCGATTCTGAGGGGAAAAGCAACCATTTTGAGCAACAACAATTTTGTGATTGCTAAAAGAAGTGTAAATAGTGTTCTGTAAATATTAGTAAGCACTGAAATAAGACTCCGGTGCTGAAACACACAGTCATGTGAACATACTGTGTTTAATGAATCAGGAATAACTACCTTACCACACACTCAAGGAGGGGGAAGTTTGACCCAAACAGCAAAAAGTAAGCTGGAGAATTGCTATTTGTGAACGGAAGACTCACTCCTGAGGCACTGCAGAGCGGCACAGGGGACTGTGACACATGGTTTCATAGCTCGAGAAGCGGAGTGAGATTCAAGTTTGATTTCAGAAAGCTGTACCGCTCTCACCAGCTCCCTGCGCGACGCTGAGTGAAAGATGTGCTCTCCTTATGTCTCACCCTTCTTGTCTGCTTACACCAAAAACTCTTCTGTGTGATCCGTTTCTTTCCATGTAGTTTATATTAACCTCTCCCATAACTTTATTTAGCTGCTGCTTGGAATCATTTGGTTTTGATTACTCTTAAAGTTGCATAATAACAGAAAAAATCTCAATGGAAACAAAAGGAGAGAGCTTTTTGGGCCACAGCTGCTGTTCTGCTGCGACCCTTTTCCAAGCACAGAAGCGCTTTGCCCCATCTCAGACCCAAATCCACCTTGCGCGCATTAGCTGCACACTCCCATCATAAAACGGGATTTACTCATCCTGTAGGCAGCAAGCCGAATCAAGAGCCAGCACGGGGACAGTGATCCTAATACATTTAATTGTAAACATAAGGTCGTTCTGCCACGGGCCTCCGCGCTGACAGCCTGGGATGGAGCTGACCCGGAGGACAGGGAGCTCCCACTCATGCTGCATCCCCCTCCCCACCACCGGCGACACATCGCTGCTTCTCCGGGACGGAAGAGCAAGCGTGGGCTCCCCCGGAGGAGCTGGGTTTTACAGCTCACCCATTTACAGGCCACCTCGTCACCCCCAGGAAATGCTGTTTCTCTGTAAATGAACCCCACCAGACTTTGAAGTCTGATTCTTGGTAATTCGCGGAAGACTAAAAGGTTGCCCAGCTCTGCAGACGGTGGGTGGCTGAGGTCCAGATGAAGGGGGCAAAAATCACTCTTTCAGAAAGCTGCCTTCTTTCTTCTTGCCCATGAAATCACAGGCTCAGCCCAGCTATGGAGGAGCCCAATGTAATGGATGTATTTTCTTGCACTGTATTATGTAGGGGCAGCTGAGGGGGCAGATTTAATAGCAAAAAGCAGTGACGTCCTGCGGCACTGCGGTGCTCCTGCTGCGCTCCGCTCTCTGCCAAAGAGCTCTCGTACACTATCACCGTTTGAAGACTTATGGAAAAACATTTTAACAAGGGAATGCTACCTGCTCGTACACAGTTTGTCTGCATGTGGAGGTGGGGGACGACTTTTTAAAGTTAAAACGTGTTGCTCACCTCCTGATTTGCAGTGGGAGTTAGATGCCAGATAACACACTTTTTCTCTCTGCACCCACATCCTTTGTGTTTTAAAAAATCTGGCCCTGGGCTCCCGTGTGCTATTTAGACTTACTTTGCGAAAGACAAAAATAGCACACAAGAGCTATTTCTGCCTTTTGCAAAGCAATTCTAGTATTTCTGAGCTTGAATCCTCAGGCACGTGTTCTCTTCTCTTCTTCCCCACTCCCTCCCCCCCGTACAGGATCCACACTGTTAACTCTGTGTTTGGCAATTGCATTTTTCTTCCTCTCAGATTATTCTTATCTGTTGTACCAAAAAAAATCCTTTTAACTGCTCTCCAGTCTTTCAGTCTCATCTGAGTGGGCAGATTTGCATAAATGTTACTGCGGTGGTGCAGGAATCTTTACAAGGAAATTGGATTGCAGAGGCCAGGTGATTAGTTTCAAAATTTATAATAGATTTTGCATTTCCTTGCAAATATGTCGACTGTATCATTCACAAAGCAGCATTTTCAATAAAGCAAACAGTTAAGCCAAGGAAAACCAGTCTTCAGAATTCTTTTTCCCCCTTTGTATCGAAGGCATGCTGTGTTAAAATAGATTAAAAATGAAAATACAGAGGTATGTACATTTGCATATACTAAATATATATATTTGCAGGGACTGCTCTAAGGTTCTTTCAAGTGAGTATAATATCATCTTTCAAAAAATTGCAACTAAAATGCAAAATTTCAAGTATTGATCATAAAAAGTATATTAGACATTATCAAAAACTTGTCAGGAAAAATAATACATAATATAGACACCCCAGAGATATAAAATTATAAGAAATACACCATTTCTACATTGCAAAATGAAAAATGTACTCTCTTCTTCCTCAGTTTTATATCCTGCTGTTCCCCCATAAATTATAAGTGGTAAAAGGTAGTGTCTGCAATGCCCATAATTCATTATATCATCATATAATGCCCAATAGGGAATATTCTAACACCTTCTTTGGTCGTCTTGTTCTGAGCACAGCATAATAAAGACCGTGAGGTGAGCTGTTTTCATTGCAAATTAAAGTCAAGCTTGGAGTTAGAGGAGGTCAGAACGCCCCTTCTTTTTCCCTGTTGAAACTTCTCTGGGGAAACCTCTTTCAAAAAAAAAAAACTGAAGTAAAAGGAAAATGGAGTTCTTTATAGCACTTTTAAAAAACGAATTTTTTGTTGTGAAATGACAACATTCAAACTTACATCCATTTTTAAAATGCAAAACCAAAACGAAACATTTGTTTTGACTTAATGCCATTGAATTTTGGCATTTGGAAATTTAAAGATTTCGAGTTTTGGATTTCAATGCTTTTTAGAAAAACAAGCCCCTCCTTTTCCTCCCCCCACCCTGAAACCTCAAATCTGGAAAGTGTTTAAAGCAGCATGTAAATATTCTCTTTTTCCCCTGTTTCCCCTCCGACCCCCATTTTCCTGCTGTTTTCTAACCATTTCCAGTTGTCAGGAAGATGTGCTGGTAAAACCGAATGGAAAGAAAAATCATTATAGACAATAAACCCAAAAGAACATACAGGTGTTTGGGCTCGTGTGCCTGTGAGAAAGATCTTCTCTAATCTTCATATGTCCTCTAGAGATACAGACTTTGAAATAAAATGCTTCAAGCCATGTGTTCATCTCTCCTGCGGGTGTTGGTCCAACCGCATCACTGGGCTGAGTCTCTTGATAGCTACAGCTGCACCGAGGAAGCACTACTGCTGTCTGAGGGGACCGTGTGGTGTGGTAACTACATCTGCGAAATAGGAACCATCCCCTTTAAATAGGAATAGCAATATTTCTCTTCCTTTGTAAAGTACTTTGCGATTCACGGAGGAAACAGAGCCGTAGAGCATGATTACACAACATGTTTGCTTTGCAGTTACTGAGGCTCACAGTACAGAGAGTTTTAGCACTCATAATAAGGTGCAAAACTTTTTCTAAGTAGGACTGTTTCTGAAGAAGTCTTGTCACTGTTCCTCATACACCCCTCATTAACTCGTTGCCTTGCGTCTGAGAATAAGGTGACTCCATTTGAAACTATGTGTTGGTTTGGGATGGCCCAAAGTCACTAGTAACCAGCAGCGGTCACCTGGGAAGTAACTGAGATGTTCTACCTCCTCTCTCCTGGCTTGAGTATGTTCACTGGACGTTTTTTTTGCTTTCCTAAAAGGAAAGCACTGCTGGGAGTTGTAATGGGCATGGATGCGTGCGCAGCTACGAAGGCGTCAGCAGCCTATGGGTATTTCTGACTCCACTGAATTACCCAGGCTGAGTGCAGGGGGGTGGGAGACAGAGCTGCTCTTTGTGTCGTGCCTACTTCTGAAATGGTCTGACAGAACTTCTAAAATAAGAGTTTGGGCAAAATACATGACAGGGGTACCGTAAAAGGTAACTTTTTCAGTGACCATCTCATTCCATAAATGACAGATTACAGGTTTATGAGCAATTGCTTTTGATTTTTCTTAGTCCTCTTGTTATCTTCTTACTCTCTCCAAACCTTAAAACCTCTTGACAGTTGCCTGTGCTGGTATCAGAGCTCAGAAGAGATGCTTTGTGCTGGATCTGGATGGACACTCACCCCCTGTCTCCCATTCTGCATCTAATTCTGTTTTGAGTAACACTGAAGCTGGGAGGACTGGTAGGTCAGTGGGGGTCACTGTGCTGCCTGGAGTACTTGAAGGAAATTGCTGCCATGTGTCTTTTGGTCAAAGAAACTGCCAATGTCTTCTTCCAGGAGAGAGCTCACTCTTGTTAGCAGCAAAACAGCAAATGGAAATGTGTTGCATTAAGCATTTCCTACTGAGAAAAGAGCTTGAAAAGTTAGTCTCTCTCTTACCTTCCTGGTCATTACCACATGGGTCTTCATACTATCTATAACTAATTTTAGAACAGCAGAATTCCATGTGACCCCCTTGGAAGAGCATTTCAGTAGTAATACTCCTGGGCTCTTTGTCTTGAATTATATAGTCAGGTATACTCATCACGCATTTTGCTTCAAATAAAAAAATATTCTTCTGTGTTGCATATGCTGTTAATATTGAACTTTTCTTGACTAAGCTAGCAGGACCAGGGGAGGATGAGCAGAGGCTGTTGTTTTCCTTCCTCCAGTGGGATGGTTTTCTTTCGGTATAGCTGAGAGAATCCCGACTTCGTCTCCAGCCTGTGCTAGCAGCCAACAGGCACAGAAGGGCAATCTGGTACCTAGTGACTGGTGGACTGCAGAGAGGCATTAATCATGTTTTCTTCCTTTTTCATGGGTCCACGGGGCTGGCAGTGAGGAAAATATGTAACATGGCTTACTGTGATAGCCTCAGCTCCTTCCCAGTAGGTTCTGTTTGTTTGCTTTACTATTATGTAGAATTCATGGTTAGTTTCCGCTGGAGGGTGTTTAGAAAGTAATTGTTTTTTATTCAAAGTAACTTTATTGTGCCGTGGCAGCCATTCATATGCTGTCTAAGATGGACTGGTATATTAATGGATATCCTGTTCCAGGGAAGTTTGTGTTTTACAGTTCAATTCGATGAGTCAAGCTTCAACCCACTGTTGGATGAGCATTCATAATGGTACGGGCTGCAAATGCACACAAAGGAAAACATCCGCCCTAACGGCAGCAGAGTACATAACGCGGTGGGAATGGCCAGTTTTCTCTGCAAGTTAGTGGCAGGTAGTAGTGACTTTTATTGGCTTTAATGTTCCTTTGAAAGTTAAAATGCTCCTCGATGCAGGGTGACGCCAGCATCTAAAGTAATCAGTGTCAATCTATCTCCTTTGCCGTTTAGTAGTTCTGAAACATATTTTTTATCCAGAAATAGCTATTAGATTCAAACCAACTTTTGCCCTCTGTCCACTGGAGTCAATGGTGTTCCAGAGAGGGAGACTGAGGTCAGGATTTTGCCCACGGGTCATGATCTACCTTAAATTGCCATTTACTGCTTCTGGTGAGTGTCAGTAAAGGCTGCCATTGAAACAGCTCTATATTTAATAAGACTTGCTACAGTAGACAAGGAAAAATTATTCCAGATAGAGTGGTTAAAACATGCTCCTGGGGATTTTATGGTTGCATGGTGTAATCCAGCCCTTGGCAAATCTGTTGTCCTACTGGTATTTTTCCAGTTGGCAGTTCTTAGATAGACCTGTTCCAGCTCTGAACAGAGGTGAACAAAGACTGAAAATATTATATGGCACGTATATCTCTAAATCTGAAAAGGTAATTCTGCTGGATTAATAGCCTGATATAGAAAAAGGTAGAGTGTTTTTCTGTAAATTTCTAACTGACGGTGAAACAAATGTGGTAGGACTACTCTGTGGAGATTAAAGTTTTTTTAAAGCTCATTATAATTGACAGAAATTGCAAAAAAAGTTGTTTCTAATTTGAGATGGCAAAATATGGAATTACTTAATTAGCAGCTCCAAAATCTTGCTACAGCCAGATACGCGCCATTTGTGGAAATGCAGACTGATGCATGGTATACAGGCCATGGTATATGTGTTCAATTAACCAACAGTTGTGTATACCAATCTTCACAGCATTTGAGCGTCTGCTTTGCAAAAGTCAGAAGAAGGTATTGAGGATGTGGAGAGCCTGTACTTTCTATTCATAAGGCTTTTTAAGGTTGAGTGCCTGGAGATCTTGAGGAAAGATGAGGCTTGGAATCTCAGGTACGCCTTTTTGTGCCACTGGTGAGTTTGAAAATAGTAGCTCCCAGGCTCTGCAAGCAGCTGGGGTTTTTTTTTGTATTTCTTCATTACAGATTAAACTTTGTGTGTGCATTAAAACTTTGTGAACTGACTTGTTTCTAATCAAATATTCAATCTACATTTTGAAAAATAAAAATAAAACCCAATGGTGTAATTCTAGGTCATTTAAAATAGTTTGTAAAGCTTGTAGCAAATAGCTGCTGAACCACTTTTGCAATGAAGAGACTAAAAATTGAATGATCATTAAAATAAAGTAATCAACGAGTTTAAATGAACCTGTTTAATACCTTTATTTCAATATACCAACTCCTTTATTTCAATATACCAACTTTTAAGACATAAAGTATCAATCTAGCATACATTCCTAAGTTTGCTTTACCCACATTATTCTCTTTGTGTCAATGACTGGATGGAACTGCTCCTCATGGTAAAATCAGGCAGTCCTACAGTGGCTTGTAGGAGCCTGTAGGATCACAGTCTCAAATTTGAGGTGTTATGTTTTGTTTCAGTGACAGCTATGTGAATAAATTGTAACAACTTAGTTAATTTGCTTGGTTTGTAAGCAGGAAGCTAGATACTTCACAGTTCTTGATTACTAATAGTTATTGTAAGTTTTGGAGGAGGTGGACAGTCTATAAAGAAGCATGAAGAATTGCAGCTGGTGGTGAGACCTTGGGGTGGAAACAGCGGTAACCACAACTGTGCTAGAAATGTGTTCAGAAATTTCCAGGTGTTTATTAACGTTTCATAAATTCCAGGTACTGGGGTGTATCTGTGGTATTATCGATACTGATCCTGAATCTACAGTTCAGTGATCAGTGGTTACTATGTGCCATTAATAACTCTAACAGCCACTTCAATACTCATTTGGTTCAAACTGTGTGAGCTGACTAGTTTTGGCCTGTGACGTGACGCCCTTGTTCCTGATCAGCAAATGACACAGGATGGTTTGCACTTGATTGAAAAGGCAAAATTTTTTATTCTTTAACCTGTGTAGTACTTCTCATATCCATTTTAAATTCATTGTATGCAGTAATTGCTTAAATTTATGATCAAAACCCAATCACTCTCAGATAAAAGCAAAAGGGAGAAGAAGACACCAAAACTAACTTTCTCCACCTATGACTCCATTTTCCACTACTGACAAGGGAAAAGTGCTCAGTAATGAACAGTGCAGCAGATAATCAAAACGAGAAGCAAAACGAACATGATAGATTTTCTCATGAATTAAAAATATCCTCACAGATTATTAGTGAGATTTCACAAGTGAGCGCTGACTTAAAATACCCTTGCACTAATTCTCTGAATGCCCTGTGAACTCAGTATTGAGCTTTCTAGAATACACAGAGTACTGCAGAATAAAATCACTTATGAAAACAATTTGTGGAGTTTTGGTGAATGTCAGTGATGAAGATCTTTGCTGTTCCTGTGTTCATCCAAAAAATTTTACATCAGCAATACTTGAATAGAAGCAACACAGGAAATTAATAAAACCCTATGAAAACCTTTTCAGGTTATATTACTTAAGCTGTGAATCAGATGAGGAACTTGTCTAAACAGATTAATTTCAACGGTACCTCGCTTGTACAAAGTCATTATGATGTACACACACCTTAGCACAGCCAAAGCACTTTTGTTCTTTGAAAGGCTCTATTAGAGGCAAAAATCTGTAGAGACAAGTTGGTAAGCAGCCCCTTAGCGCCCGGGATATTGCAAACACCGGCGACTGCTGTTACCGACCTTTGAGTGCCACCCGTGTCCGTGCTGGCTGGTGAAAGGCATAGCCTCTTCTCAAAACATCCCGTCTGCAAGGAGAAAGTGCTCGCTCGCTGCTTCTTTTGATGGAGATGCGGATGATTCAAACTCCAGACATTTGAAGAAAATAAAAATGTTTGAATGCCTTACGAATGAGTCACAACGCAATTTTGGATCTGGCTGTTGGCATGACAAAGTATCCATTGTAGAGAAAGGATTTCCTGATCTTGAAAACGCTACCGAACCATTGGCTTATAAGAGTAAATCTTTTGCAAAATCTCTGCCATGAAAAAAAGGTCTTTTTAAGCTTTCCATTCGAGACATGGTTTGTTTTTCTGTCAGGCACTCTCAGGAGTATTTACCCTGCATTTTCGCTGTTCTAAGTTCCTATTGTCAGGCAGCTTGGAAAGGAGAACACAGCAACAACTAACTTTTCATAGAGGGCAGGCAGAAAGATTTGGAATTTGCTACCTGGAGACCATTACTCTAACCCTCTTGAATTTCTGACTTAAAACAGCACATTTCTTTTCAAATAGGTCTTATTTTTATGATGGTCTACATTGCCTAGCTTAAAAAAAACCCCAAAAAACAAAAAACAAAAGGAACAAAAAATATGAAATATGAAAGTAGCAGAAGAAAACAAAAGCAGTAAAAGAAAACAACACTAACCAAGTAAGCAGAGCAAAAATTCATGAAATGTTGTTCATGTATTTTAGGATAAATGGAAAAAAGTCAGGGATCTTGTTGCTCCTTCTCCTAAAATTGCCCAGAGGCTGCGTAGTGTGTCACGCTCTAATTTTGCGCTCTATTTTTACACTTAAGAACATCTCTGTATGTATGCATGCATGCATTTTAATTCTAACATTCAGAAGTTTGGTATGTTCAAAACATCAGCACTGGATAGTTTTAAAAACGTCGTTCCTGATGCCTGTTGTTCATTCTCAAGATAGGATATGGGAAAAACAAGAACATAATTCTACCGTGATGCAAAACACTTTGCCAGTATTTTTATTTAGTAACAGGCTGGCCAGTCCTCTCCTGAGATACCTGAGATAGGTTTTCTGTTTGTCTTCTCCACCACAGAAATTACCACTCTCTATTCAAATGAAAACTGTATACCCCACCCCCTAGTTTTCTGCTTTAAAAGGCAGTCAACATGCAATGTGTGCACAACATTTTAAGCATTAGCTGAACTTTATTTCTGTGATAAGTTGAATCACACAGTTTTTTCTTGATACTTCTATGCTACTTAGTAACACATTTGCATTTTTTAAAAAATCTAACACCTGCCTTTATACATTTAGCATCAAATAATTACTTGATTTACTTGTGCCAGAGAAAATCAGTCTTGTGCGGCCAAACTTGGACTTCAGAGAAATCAGAGTTGCAATTGCATTTGTAGTTGTCAACAGAAATTTGCTACCTCATTGCAAGAGCTGAGACAGCTGAACACTGCTTCTGGAGTAAAAATACTGAGCAATAGGTGAACCTTAAAAGGTCCCTACAGAGAGTCATGCTCACTACCTATATACATGCTGTATCTAAGTGTTTCCCAGTTTGGACTGGTTTCCAGATTCTAGATTATGGGAAAAATAGCTTTGAGAGATCCATGGCTCATCACGTATTTTTTGTTCAATGAGTAACCTCATAGACTACCTTTTCAAATATATAGGACACAGTGATCAAGTCAAGATAAGTTGATTTTAACACACCCTTTTAGCTGTAAAAAGTCTGTGCCACAAACTTAGAAATTTTAATAAGGGCAATGTTGTCATTTCATTGCAAAATTAATTGGTGAGGCAAGAAGGAAGGGGAGAAATGTTTGTGCCTGACACAAATTCAGTACATATTACATTCATCCATAAAAAGAGTTCAAGTATGATGTTACCTTTCTTTCCTACATCAAAGGCAGAATATTCAAGGCAAAGACATGACATGTAAGATTTTCTTTAAAGCAATAAAAACATGATATAAAAGCATTTCATCTTTTCCTCCCCAAATGATGATAATTCTGAGTGTCTTAAGGGTATGGAGGAGCTGTAACAGTCTTCAGAAAGGGAAAAGAAATGTGAGTTTTATCCAGGCTTAGTGATATTCTAAACCTAAAGCAACCCCTTATTTATTTAATCTTGTCCCAACAGTACTGGTAGGCAGGGACTGGCTCATGGGCGCTGCTGGACAGACTGTCAGCACTGAGCACATGCCGGCCTCAGGGAGCTTTGTTGAGGACTATCTCAACCTGGGTCTTCTTCAGCTGCAAAGACATGATCTCACTCACACATCAAGGTGAGGACAAATAACCTGAAGTCAGAATCGAATAAAGCCAGACCCAGGAAGAACAGGTGTGTGGTATGCCAGGCACATGTTGTGGACCCTATGCAGAGTTTATGAACTATACAACCACTTGTTCATCACTCTGCCTCCTCCCTTAGCAAGGGGCAGAAGTCATAGAATCACAGAATCATAGAAGGGTTAGAGTTGGAAGGGATCTTAAAGATCGTCTAGTTCCAACCCCCCTGCCTGTCCATGGACACCTCCCACTACAGCAGGTTGCTCAAAGCCCCATCCAGTCTGGCCTTGAACACTTCCAGGGATGGGGCATCCACAGCTTCTCTGGGCAACCTGTTCCAGTGCCTCACCACCCTCACAGTAAAGAATTTCTTCCTAATAGATAATATAAATCTACCCTCTTTCAGTTTAAAACTGTTACCCCTCATCCCATCGCTACACACCCTGATAAAGAGTCCCTCCCCATCTTCCCTGTAGGCCCCTTTAGGTACTGGGAAACTGCTGTGAAGTCTCCCCGGAGCCTTCTCTTCTCCAGGCTGAACAGCCCCAGCTCTCTCAGCCTGTCTTCATAGGAGAGGTGCTCCAGCTCTCTGATTACCTTCATTGCCCTCCTCTGGATTCGCTGCAACAGGTCCATGTCCTTCTTATGGTGGGGGCCCCGTAGCTGGAGGCAGTACTCCAGGTATTGCTCTCTCACAAGAGCAGAACAGAGGGGCAGAATCACCTCCCTCGACCTGCTGGCCACACTTCTTTTGATGCAGCCCAGGATACAGTTGGCTTTCTGGGCTGCGAGTGCGCATTGCCGGCTCATGTTGAGCTTCTCATCCACCAACACTCCCAAGTCCTTCTCCTCAGGGCCGCTCTCAATCCATTCTCCACCCAGCCTGTATTTTACCAAACAAAGGGATACTGACAGAGCCAGAAAGCCTTCAGAAGGTGACATGTCCACTCCCAGCAGATAGTGGTAGCTGTGCCCCAGTGGGCAGGTTTTCCATGTAGTCCACCACCTTCGGCAACCATGCCACTTCTAACTGACCTGAGAAAGATCCGCTTGAATTCCTCACATTTCCCAATGGCTCTCACACTTTTTATGATAAACTGTAGCAATCAGTAGGGAAGCTTGATCACACACAGTTTGTTGTCACCACGTGTGGATGGATGCAAGGGAAATGAGTCACACAGCTAGCGCAGACCTGAGCGCGGATTCCAGCTGTTGAGGGCGCAGCTATGAGATTATCCTTAGCTGTGTAAAATATGATGCAGCATAGGTTTTCGCCATTTCAAAGACAAAATGCCAAATTTGAAAGATACCCTATTTCAACAGCTTAACGAGTGGCAAGGAGGGAGCCCGTGGGTTTGTGGACGGTGCCCCGCAGGGCACCACGGAGGAGCCCCATGGCGGGCGTATCTCTCACTTTGCAGAGCAATCCCATGCACGCACTGAGACCACACCAGCGGCGTTCTGTACAATGCACATTGTTCAGGCATAGCATTACCAAACAACTTGCACAGTGTTTTGTGCCTGTAGAAGTCAGAACAACAGAATTAACTACGGGGCAAGTGCTACGCACAGCTTGTGTTTCCTGGTGGTATTTATGTTGGCAGTGCTGTTTGGAAGCCAGCGTGTTTTAGTCAGAGTGTTTACCCTTCCACACATAAAAGAAGTAGACATTAGATTTGTTTTCAGTGAAGGTGGAATATTATATTTCATGCTCTGCTTTTTTAAACAGCATTTTCCTTGTTTATTTTTTTCTTTGCCATTTGTTTTAGCTATGTCCCTTTACTGCATTTTTCCTGCTCTTTTATTTCCTATATTCTTTTCCAGCGCATACTTTCACTAAAGCTTTATTTATTTTTGAGTATTGCAGTTTGCTCTCCTTACCTTGGTCATAGCATTTTGCTGTTGCCAGTCCTTTCAATTTTTGGACAAAGTTAGCTATATTTTTTGTTCACATAAAGGTTATCTGCTTCTATTTAATTTTTGATTCAGTTGTACGTAATTAGATAACTGTAGGCTTCAGCAGATGAATATTGGAAATAAGTGAACTGCTACAATTTGAAATTAATGTATTTGTTGTAATTTCTTTTTCTTACTATTTCCCAGTTACAGCTGTTTGTTATTCTAATGACAAAACATTGGCAATCATTTCTTTTTAGGCTGATTGGCAATTACTGAAAGAGCAGTAAAAAGATACTGGAGCTGTTGTCAGTACATCTTTCAAATTCATAACTACAATGAAAACACTTCCCCCGTTTCTTAAATTTTTATTCTTCTATTGATGAACAGAGGGTAACTGACATACTCAGGGCTTTTCTCTGTTCAGAATACTTGAAATACACAATTTTACAGGGCTGTTTTGACAAACCTGAACCTGACATTCACCTTTTTTTCTAGAGCTCCAAGCACCTTCCTTTCTACACAGCAATATTATCCTGATATGTTCAGACTGGCTCCTGAGACAGATGAATGAGCATCCTCCATCCTTTAAAAATAGTTTCCATCCTGTAGCAAACTCACATTCCTGGGCTCACTGGCAGATATTAGAGTATTCCAGCAATGATAAAATAGAAATGCTCCTAATGAACAGGCTGCAATGAATGCTTGCATTTCCATAGTAATTCTTATAAAATAATAGGCTTCTGGGCCTTAGAATTGCTCCTGTGATATGAGCTCTATTCCATATCCCTTGGGGTTTCATTAATCAAGACATTCAGTGCTGCATATTATATAAGCTGTTCAAAGACTTTTTTTCCTTTTTTGCTCAAGAGAGAAAATAGTACTTTCACTGTGTCACTGTTTGAAGAAATCATTTGAAAGCATTTATAGCCAAGTTCGTCAAACTTACTATACTAATAATTTGTATATATGTTATGGAAAACAAACATACAGGAGACTGTTGAACCATACTATCACCGTCTTTCTGTAAAATGGCTAAAAAACCCAAAACAGCATAAGGAAGGTTTAAAATTTTGAATTCTGCAAGTGTCCTGTTCACCACTGAGCTGTGTCATAAGGGTAAGTTTTCAAGGGTGCCGAGTGGGCTTTCACCTTCCGGCTGGTGCTGTTGGGTACAGCGCCATGTCCCCATGAGCCATGCGTACTGCTCCTTGCTCCACCTTTTGTCTCCTACATCAGTTGGGTTGGTCCCCCGTGATGCTCATTGGTTTGGTAATCTTTCTTCATAAATATTTTCTTTCTCTTCGCTGTTATTCAGCAGTGTTATGACAGAAAACACTGATTGATTTTGCCTGAACACCCCCTGTTCCTTGTGTATTAGAAAGTTTATTAGCACTGGTGAGTCAGGGGAATGACTGTTTAAGTACTGACACAATCACTGCAGTTTATTTTGGAAATAAATCGCTGAGAAGGAGGCTGTAAAGAAAATGTTTGCTGATGCTGCATATAGCTCCTACAAAACCTGACCTTGTAGTTTCTACAAAATCTGACCTTTCCTTATGTTTTATAGCAACCTAGTGAAGTCAGCTTGCATTATCTGGCGGCAAATTCCGAACTCAAGAAATCATGCATAAAAGGCGAATAAATTTGGATTGTTGCCTTAATTTCTGTCAGGGTTCTGTGCAGTATTTCCCATGAAGTGGACACTTTATGGAAGAATGAAGTGCATGCTTCCCTCCGACAGCTCTGCCAAACTATCACTGCCCACGGCATGAAGACTGAGTGGGCAGCCCTAGGGTCTGCACTGCCCGTCCTCATGGGGAAACAAACCAAACCAAAACATTAGAGAGAGAGGGGAAGGGTAGATGAAGCCACATGGAAGTGCTTGAAGTAAATTATTGAGCAATGTAGGGTGAGCTGAAGTACTGCTTAATGCCTTAGAGTGAACCACTTCTAATTCCTAAGTATTGCATCTTTTTCTTGACCTTGAGGGACCGCAGAATGCTCTTAAGCATGATTTCCAAGCCTTTATTAATCAAGGGAGAAGAAACTGTGTTCCTTGGACTGTATCCTTTGCTGCGATGTACTGAGGCTAAATGATGCATCGAGTTTACAACGAGCATTTTGACAGTCCAAACAGATGCATTAATCATTTTGCATTAACTCCGCTTCTAGGGGAGTGGGAAAATGTGCTATCTGTTCTTATGGTATGGGAAAATATGCCTACGCACTATCCACATGATACAAGAAGAATCACGGACTTCATTTTCCAAGGCACTCTGCCAAAGTGCTGAATGAATTTGATCTGGAAAAATCACTGCAAGGTTTGCAAAGATGTGGTCCAGGTGGGTCACCTGAAGCTTCTGATTATTAAATCCGTAATGTGATGAGGATTTCTCCTTTGACTGTTTCTCTCCAGATTATATGGTGATCTTTGAATTAGCCAATCCCTTTATCAAACCTGAGAAAAGGGATTTGTGAAACTAATTCATGCAGCCACCTGTGAGAATCAGATGCTGTGGCACAGAGCATGAAGTGCAGCTGCCCTGATGTGTTAGTTCAGTCCCTGGGCTCCTGTAGAGGATCTATGACCATCTCATCTCCATTTCACCATGTGCAGAATGGAGAGGTTTTAAAGCCATTTGACTAGCCTGGGCAATCTCTCACCATAACTTCAAGGGATATGACTGAGGTGGGGTTTAACTATACCCAGTAAGGCTGGATTTTGCCTTGGTCTTATTCGTGTTTATGTGAACATGAGTTTGACCTTGTAACAGTTTTCAGGAAAGACACCAGGGCAATTTAAATCTATCAAGGTGGAGTCTAAATAGCAGCAAAGTTGCCCATTATTTAAAGATACTTCTGCTTATGATCCCAGGCAGCCAACATGGCTGCTAACCTCAGTTTTGCTGCAGAGTTGTAACGTACGTGGTATCATCTGGAGCATGACATCTGGTGTATATTCACTGAAGTGATAAAAATATTGCACTATAGAATGTACCTTTATGAATGTGTATTTCAAATTTGCTGGTAGAGGGAGTGAGGAAGTCATTTACCTACTGCTTGACTCCAGAGAACTGTGCAAAGGCATGTATATCTAAAACAGCCTGAGTTGCAGGACTGATTTAATACCAAAATGGCGGATGTTTACAGAAATCAAAGCTGGTTTATGTTTTTGTCTCTGCCCAAAATGAAGCCTAGAAACCTGTTGCATGCTTCGGCTCATGGTATTCTAGTTAAACTGCCACTGTGAAGCATATTTTCCAGATCTGAGAACATAAAGGGACCTGTAAAACATACTAGAAGGTGATTTTATGTAACCTTGGTGTGCTTCCCCATGCAGAATATGGCTGTTCATCTTTATCAGCCGTGCTACTGAAGCCCTCATTGACATTGGTCTAATTTGAAAAACAAAAGCCCCAAACTTGAGAACTTGTTATGCTGACCCTTTCTAAAACTCAGGTAAGTAAGGCTGAGATTTAAATCATCCATGAGCTTAAGGCAGAATGGACTGCACAATTTCGGTTTATGTTTGACTTCTTTAGGGACCATGTTGTAGTTTGGAGCTTTGACCTGGTCAGGATTTTGCTCTGTAATATATTCACAAGTGTACAGAGCCAGCTTTAGTAATGCATTTTCTACCCACCTACTACAGCTAAATGATGTAAAATACTGTTGATATTCGTGAATTCTGTGTTTTGTGATAATCAGCAGCAAATCCAGGCCTGGCTTCAATAGCCTTCACTCTTACATTGCACTTCCACAGTATCTCCCTCAGGCCTTCACCTGGACCAGTGGACATGGTTCCTTTTGTGACTTCCATTGAGGCTTGGGCCTGATGGGCAGAGCTCTTAAGTTTTCATACAAACACACTTAGCAGATGAACAAACAGGAAAACCACTAAATGAATGCCCTTTCCCCAGGTTCTACTACACCATTCTGTGCATGTTTAATAATAATAATAATAAACCATAAACAAGCACAGTAGTACCTTTTCATTTATACTCTATCAGGAGAAAAAAAAGTGTATCTAAGTCTATTATCCAGCATAATACAGGATTTTCATAGCTTTCACAGTGTTCTTGTGGGAACTGATCTATATTTCTGCTCTTAACAGCTAAGGCTGAACTTGACAACACTGTGAATGGGAAAGACAAGACTCATCACATCTTCTCCTCTGAAGGCACATTGACCCAAGTAGCGATGATGGGAGGCGGGGGAAAGAGATAACTACAGTTCACTTAATCTCCCTTCACCGTCTTCAGAAAATTTGCACGAGGTGAAGCAAAATCTAGGCCCAACCCCTGGCTTTGCCAAAACATTTTAATCTTTCAATCACTTACTTTTCTGCAAAGAAAATACAACAGCACTTCCACCCAGTTAAACTTTTGTAAGTACCAAAGAATTCATATTGTTTCAGGTTTGTTGCTGATAAGAGCTGTAGAAATACAAAGCAATAATATTTAGAACTGGTCAAAAATAATATCACTTCTGTAGCTGAATTCAGTATGTTGTTTGTTTGTATTGGGCCCCAAACTGCCATCAAAAAAATGAAACTTTCCAGAATATTTGATTTAGACTTTATCTGAGTGTTCCCCCTTGGATAAAGCTGAAATACTTGGGTTTATCTCAGTCATATAGAATGCTGAAATTAATATTTTGATAACACATTTCACACAGAAAAAAATGTGGAAAAATTAATACATCCCTGTGAAATGTTTCCTGTAATCCTCTCAGCCACGTGGATAAACAGCTCATTTAACAATTTTGACTGCACCTCACTGTCACGACAGAAATAAAAATATTAAAAGAAAATGAGTCACCCATAAACTAAGATCTTTTATTTTAAAAAGAAAGCCTACTATTTGAAGGACTCATTGCCTTTGGCCTACCAATTTCTCTGATGAACAAAATTAATCTTAGCCATCTGTTTTCAGTTATCTGGCACAAGCACGTATTTCTTGTAGTTTAATCTTTGATTAAGCTGAGAAGGGAAATGAATAATTTAATTGAATTGCATTTCTATTTGGATGATTTATTCGCAGGATTAGAAGCTGTCTGCCCTCCCAGGTCACAA
This sequence comes from Anarhynchus alexandrinus, assembly GCA_008711295.1. NCBI lineage: Eukaryota > Metazoa > Chordata > Aves > Charadriiformes > Charadriidae > Anarhynchus > Anarhynchus alexandrinus. Next base: position 423,465 of record VUYV01000112.1, read on the forward strand.
GTGTAGATGAACCCCGTGTCCTCAGTCTACTCCTCTGTGGACGTCTGCCTGCATCATGAAGGATGCACATAATCTGATACCACTGATGGCATTACATCAGAAGGAGGATCAGGGCTGGAAAAGCTTAGAGAGCAAAACGTACTCAGAGCTGCCCGGTATACTCAAAGATAACTTGCTTGCTTGCAGTTCAGTCCGGGTCTAGCAGAGCATGATTAGTTCCCTTTTTCAAGCTTACTAAATTTTTCGCTGAGCTGAAGAAGAAAATTTCCTCTCTTTTTTTCCTTGTAACCTTTCTACAGCTGCTGGAAGAGTGCAGAGTTGTCTCAGATAACCAAGTACACATGAGAAATCCTGGGGATGCCAAAATCCCTTCACTAAAGGAAATTATTTGAGATTTCTCTAGAGATAACACTGATAATTTAAAATGTAGTTGGATTTACTCACTATTGCTGCAAGGTAATTGAAAATGGTCTCTAGACCATGGATAAACCTTTGGGCATTACAGCTTTTTCTTCTTCATAGCACATGACAGAAGAATTTCTCTGGAAACACTCCAGATCACTCAAATGCATATCATTTCCTCAGCTTCTAGGGCAAGAACAGCAGAAAATTGTTTTAATCTTTCCAGGTAACATAGTTACGCAACTACAGATTTTATGAACCTGCATTCCTTCCAACTGAAAGTACAATTTAATTAAACTTAGGAGAGGGCTGATAACATTAATCAAGGGTACATGAAAATTACTCATTTGTCTCCGTTTCTTGAACAGTAACTCAGACGAACAGATGAAGAATGCCACCTACAGTTAAGGTCAGGAATCTCGGTCTCTCCCGGGGTACCTGTTTCGGGTTTCTGCCCTGTGACCAGAATACGAATGAACAGTTGCTAAGTCACAGCAACTGCATCATACCGAGCAATGTAATTAATTGCTGAAGCGGGATGATATTGCCATAAATAAAATTAAAAAGCTTTAGAAAGTGATTGCTTTGTAGGCATGGGCATTCAACTAATTTCTTCCTTCAAGAGCATATGCAACTTTTTCTGTGAGCTGATATGATATTTTTAAAAACACAGTACGTGCGCTGGGCTCCAGGCTGGCTGCGTGGAAATTTACAGCAAGGATGGTGAGAAGTTGAAATACCGAGAGGTGCTTTAGGGACTTTTTCACCATTATACCAAGATGCAGTGGAAGAGAGCTAAAAGGAATGCTATTTAAGCTGAATGCAGTATGCTAGAAAAGGAGGATTTTCTTTCCTAGCCAAAGAATTATTAGACTATGCAGTGTCTTAACAGAAAGCGTTCACTACTTTGAGATACTTTGCAATAGTGACAATAGCTGAACGCACAGTTTTGAGTGTTGGAGTTAGAAGAAGAAACACCAGAGCTACACGAAATCTAAAGCAAAGTATTTTACTCATCTCTCTTGCTTGTTAGGAAGAGCTGCTGGTAGGAGAGCAGCCCTGCTGGCTCTTTCAATTTAATTCCCTGAGCGCAGTGGGTGTGATTCAGCTGTTGAGGTACCCTTCTGACACTGTCCAGCTCTAGCCCTCTGTGACTCTGCTTTGCTTTCCAGGCAGAATAATGCATGCGCTGATTCAAAAAGATGGGTCACACAAAGAGTATCCGAGACTGCACTCTGGGCAAATGAACACAGTGTCTGAAGTTTCAGTCTGCAGGATAGTTTCCAACTTTTGACAGCAAAACACTTCTAAGCAGAGTCTGTACAAAAACCAGTCCCTTGAATTCTAAAGCTGACAAAGCTATGAATTCTTCGGTCATTATTAAGGTGACTGAACTTGTGTTATACACGAGCACCAGGTTGATGCTGTCTTTTGGAAACAGGCGAGGTTAATGAAATTGCAATTTTACTCTCCATTTGGGTTATAACTTAGTTCAACTGTTGGTAACCTAGAACCCTCCTCCCAGCTGCGTAGAGAACTGTGCCTTCCCAGCAGCCTCTGGCTGAAGCTCGAAATGCTGCCCTCCAGGCCTGCCATGAGGGACCACGGTCCACCAAACACCATCATCCCTGCCTGGGGCTGAGCGACACGCTGTGGTCCAGGGTCCGAATCATGACTCAGACATCGACTCCTGGCCTTGGCTGGAGCAACCTGATTTACTTCCCCCTCTCTAAAACAGAGATAAAGCCTGCTTTGAGAACATTGTGAGGTTTCAGGTTTATAAAGGGACATGTGTAAGGACTAGGAAATGAAATGCAGTGATTTAATAGACTTCACCATAGCCCATAAAAATCTTTGAAAGTAAATCTGTCCCAAATTAAAAAAAAACAAGACATAATGCAAAAAGAATAAAAGGAAATAATAGTGATTTGGGGGGTCAGTGATACTTCTTTATGTGACAAGGCTGTCACTGACTGGGTGTTGAACAGCACTTTACCAATGGTTTCATTACCGTGCGTCAGGTAGCTGGTGCAGAGAGCTGGCTTCCTGTTTTGCTCTGAAAGGTTGGCTTTTTGTAATTTCAGTGTTGCTAAACCAAGTCTTTTCTTCTGCGGGTCTTTACATGATAACTCAGCAAAGACTGCAAGGCCATTGCATGGTAGGCAGCGCTCTCAGTCTTATCAAGAGTATTTTGAAAGTTGTGACTTTGTTCTTTTCTTTAAAGCTTCATTTTTTGGAGTCTTGGCATTCAATCTCTTTCTCTCTTTCTTTAACTACAACAGAAAAACTTAAACGTCTCTCAGTCAAAGCTGAAAATAACACCAACAGTTTCAAGATCAAGGACAAACAGAGCCCAGGATGTGTTTTATATCTTGACAGCAAAACACTCCTGAGCAGAGCCTGGACAAACCACAATGTCTCAAACTGCGACGCTGATTTGACTATTGATTCCACAGAGCAATTGGGAAACGCCTTGTGTTTGCATTTGCTCTTTGCAGAGCCCAAGGGAAGAGGATGGAGCGAGAGGTGAGGCTGCCTGAATACAAAGAGAGGAGGAAATAAGCTTATGTTGGAAACTGTGGGCACCTCTTGCTGGCTGGTATCAGCTAGCAGGTATGCCTATTTGTTGCCTGCCAAGCTGGAGTCGGATGGACAGCCCTGTCTGTCCTTTCCTCATGTTTTTTTTCTCAAAATACTGTACACTGGTGGCATGCAAGGTCAAGCCCTTTGTGTTTAGAATTTCATTTAAGCTGTCAGGAGCTGTGGCAGAGGCTTGAACTGTAAGAATTACTTTGCAGCAGGGCAAGATGTTCCCCTAAACTTGCCTGGCTCCCCTTTCCTTTAGTGCAAGAATCAAGAAGAGAAAAGGTAGCACCAGCTGCATACCCGGTACTTCCTCTGCAAAACTGCGGCTGCTGGTTTGCCCGCGACCTTGCCCCCTCATAGGCAAGGTCATTTCCTTCCTCAAAACGCCAGCCATGCTAACGCCTGCTTGCACAAGAAGGGCTTTGGGAAGGAGCTGTGCGCTGCGGCGTGCGGCACTCTGTCAAGTGGGTGTGTGGGGCGCTTCTTGGAAGCTGGAGGAGCCGAGCGTTTCCTACCACGCTGTCAGCATGGCTACACCTGCGTTATCTTGATAAGGACTGAGTCATATTTTAATGGGCAATTACAATGCTAAGGCATCAGGATTTCCCCTCTTCCTACTTCTTTTAAGAGGTTTTCTATAACTCAAAATTTATGTTTTGTTTTAAGCAAGGCAAGAATTCCGGGGAAAGGTAACAACATCTCTGGGACTTTTTTGTCTCATTGCAAGCCAGCAGCAAAACACCCACACTCTGGAAGTCGGTCCAAGAGCAGGCACTGAAGGTTGCCCTGTGGTTCTGGAGAAGGGGAGGGAGACAAGGGCGGGTGAAACATTATCTTTTGGCAAAAATTTAGGTTGTTCTTACAGATGACTGTTTCTCATTGACATTTGTGGGAGATGGTGAAAAAAGATTATAAATTTATCTATATCAACATAGGAAATACAGGTTGACATTTCTTATACAGATTTTTACCCTATGTCAGTTTCCATCTAGTCAAGGTTGTGGTCTAACACGTATTAGAAGGTACCTTCAAGGGATACCTTCAAGTGAAATTATTTTTTATTTGGGTTTTGGGTTTGTTTTGTTTATTTGTTTGTTTGTTTGTTTCAGGAATTGGTGCTTATTATTCCAAAAAGCTTTGAGCTGGTGAATAAATGCATTCAGTTTGGATGGCCATAACCTTCCTGTGAAAATCAGGGAGCTTACATAGAGAAAAGTAAGAGTTAAATGTGGAAGTGATTAGTATAAGACTGTAGGAGCACTCATGTCTTCAGGAACCCATGTGGCCATTTGCATTTACATCCCCTCTAACACATTCATTGTTGAAGCCTAGAATCTGTCAACAGCATAAATCAATCTCCTGCACATATCACTAAGTTCAAGTTTATTATACCATCAAGGTGGAGCTCAGCTATCCCTGCTGTCATGCTGCTTTAAATAAGCAAATAAATGAAGCTAATTTAAATATCATCTGGTTTTGGAGAGGACTGTGCTCTGTGCTCGCTTACATTGCAAAGAATTTCTGTTGGATGGGATTGGAAATAACAGATCTGAGTGGGGAATTTTTTAAGTGAGGCAGAACTGAAGGGGAGTGAAAACTGATACTGAGTTTTTATATAATGCATCAAAGCTTTGGCATGGCTATTGGCTTTATGAGTGTGTAACTCTATCTCCTAATGTGAATTAGTTTCACCCGCATGACAGAGCAGCAAGTATTTTGCTGCAGAGCTAGGCATTATCTTTTGGGCCCTGATGCAATGAGCCCAAACTGCCATGACAGACATATCCTAACTGTTGGGTTTGCTTATTCTTTCCCTGTAAGGAGAATGGGCCAGTTATTCATCTTGTGGTGAGACTGTATTAAAAGAATTACACAACGCAAGTAAGGATAAAACTAATTAAATCTTATTAAGACAATTTTAGTACAGTTCATACTTCCTTCTGTGCCTGCTAGAAACTTCTGTAATTCTTCCCCACATTTCATAAGAGTTCTCCTAAAATATCAGGTGAGTGTGAATGTTTGACCTACAAGTTGCTGCACTTCTGAACTCAAGAACAGTATTGCTCTTTTTCAGTTTTCTGTGGACCAATTTCCCAACATTCCTGCTAGGCAGATAGAAAACCTTCCATCCCTTTTTAGACACACCACGAAACAAAAAAGTAAGGAAAAGAGAAATTGTATGATTCTATCTGACCAATTCAACATTAACTTACACATTAGACATCTTTTTAAACGACCCAGATAAAACTTTGTCCTATTGTTCTTGGGCTACAAGGAATAATTCTGTCCCTCTTGGCTGCTTACTTGTCCCAGATGCTTGTGATGGGGTCTGATGGTAGAACATCAGTACAGTTAACTATTTACATTGAAAGGCTGAGAATGAGTCCATAGCTCTGTGTGCAGGATATTCACCTGTGAGACCTCAATCCCTGCCCATCCTCCAATTTGTATCTAAAAAGATATACAGCAAAGAGTTTAACAGTGGTTCACCTCAGACTAACGCAGTCAAGAGGGAGAGGCATTTTTCTCTTAAATGGGAGATCTAAGTTTGATGTCCTGTTCTGAAAGAGATGGTGGAAGAGGGCTTTCAGCTGAGATCTCCCACAGCTTAGTTGATTGCTGTAGTCATTCAAGAGCTGACAGTTGGAGAGGGAGGAATGGGGAAAACACCCTCTCATTCTCTCCCGGAGGTATATTGTGTTCACTGGCTGTTCTCAGAAAATGCCTAACAAGGAAACAGGCATAATTGTCCTGGTGGGAAATCCCCAAAGTATTTGGATGTGTAACAGGGCTTCAACAAGCTAAGGAATCAGGCCTTGGGTACTTCTTCTGTTGGACATTGCATCCAGAAACTGGTGCTGAGAGAATATGGGTATTTGTAGAGTTTGGGAAGCGGGAGAATCAGCAATGTGGGTACTTTGGCACCTAAACTCAAAGCCGCATGTCTGAGTGCTTTTAACAGGCATGGTCCACAGTGACTAGTGTAGCTATTCTGCAGCAATGACACACTCTTCACTGTCAACAAAACCAGGTGTGCCGTGCTCAGTGTCACCAATCACTTCACTGCCCCATCGCTTCACAATCTCTGTAATAGCAAAAGCTCGTCATGGGCACTAATAAGAAGTATAATGACAGGCTGGATGCACAGTGACACAAGCTTCATTTTTGTTTTCATTGCACATCTTCAGCCCTGGCCTCTGTCAGCAGTAACTGAAAGTTATCTCTTTTGGCATGTGCGGATTTGCCGCCGCAGACATCTGTGCTCACCAGAGCTCCCCATCAGGAACGGCATTAATTAGCTCTATGGCAGCCCCAAACAGGACACTAGAGCTGAGGGAGCAGTCAGAGGCGCAGCAGCTGGGCTCCGTGGGGCTACTCCACAGCTTTCCTGGGGCGAAACTTTGCTGGGAGGCAGAGCTGGCAAATGAGGGCACACGCTGGGCTGTCTGACTTTCAGCCCCGAGCTGCTTGTGTTCGGTGTGGGACGTGGGACGGGCTCTAGCTGCACCTACGCATGCACACAGAGGAGTGGAGGTCCATCAGCGACTGCCTGCCTATGTTATTAATCACTTTCTAACGCAGTGTGTTTTCTTAAATTAGTACCAAAAATAAAGACGAGACAATGACTGATTGAAAAAGGATTTTCTTTGTCCCTAATGGGCTGTGTGGAAGAAAATCTCCTGAATAATTTATCAACTGGCTAATGACTGAATGTGGCTTTTATAATGCTGACGAAATGGTGCTAAATTCATCCCTGATATACTCTATGGAATTGCAGCAGGGAGCAATTTGGCCCAGTCAATCTATTTCAGACATTTTTAACTGTTTCAGTGTCAAAGGGACAGTGAGTAGGTAGCAGCAATAGAGTCTGAAGGGCCCTTCAGACTGTTTAAAATAAGTGCTGTTTTTTTGCTGTTTTGTTAATTTGTGATGTTGGATCTGCAACTGATACCATAAAAACTAAAGCGTCCACTCATTTAGAAAATATTGCATGTAGTCCTTTATTCCACATAAACTGCAGTCAGAGAATAAACAACCAACAAATCTAAAAAAAATTATTCCACATGGTGTTGAAGTATAGCCCTTTCCTGATGTATTAACTTTATCTTCTAAAAATAATTATTGCCATTTCCCTTTCAAGCATAGGGAATGTAACTTGTCATCTATCAGAAATTATTCATGAGAAGTAATTATTTTGTTCATTATAAACTTGCCAGAAAAAAATACTAACCTTTAGTGATAATATAAAAGCAAATGAAGTAAGAAGCAAAACCTCTTCTTGATTCTTATCCTCTTAACATCCTGGTCCAAATCTTGTGGAATCTTTTTTTTTTTTGATGAAAAAAAAAATTATTTGAAGAAAAAATGTATTTGAAGAAAATAAGGGACCATAAGAAAAAAGAATGAAGTCAATTCTCCTGCTGCTTTTTACCCATGTAGGAGTAAGAGCCAGGCAGGATTTAGGGAGGAAAGTGTGGATTTGACTGCACAAGAAAAATAGCAACGGCAAAGAGAGGTGGCTTTGCCTAGCCAGGGAACAGTGAGACATCTAATGACTGGGTTTTGCAGTAATCGGTATTGACTGCACAATAATTTCAAATTTAAAATTAATTTCCTGATAGTTTGCTCTTAATAAATACAAAAGTCACCCCATGGGGAAAAAAGAGAGAGAGAGAGAGGCCAAACTTCATCTGCCGAGCAATTAGGATGTTTCCATCCCTATTGTGTCATGTCGCTTGTGTCCCGAAGCATTGCTATATATCAAACACAAATTCTGGAAATCAACCGAGTGCTTTGGCAGGTGATAGATGTTTCTGCTGCAAACTTTTGTTGCCACAGTATGTCTGCCTAGTCATGAGCGTGCGCTAAAAATAAAGGCCGAATTCAATGTTACACTAAAATAGCGCAATTTCTGAGTTCAGAGCGAGCACAGCAAACCCACTGTCGTGTCACCGAGTTTTGCAACCACTTTGGAACGGGCATTTATGGGCTCAGAAATGACGCCGAGCACATAAATCCAGTGTGAAACGGAGAGCCGGCCTGCCTCACCAAACAGTCGCTTCATGAAAGCTCCAAATCCTCCCGCGTTTACAAGGATAGTAAATTCCTAAAACACACTAGTTACTAAGCCTAAGAATTAGACGTTTACAACTTTCGTTTCCCCGTGGATATTCTCCTGCGGACATAAATGCCGGTGGCCGTCAGGGCTGCTCTCCTCAGAGGGGCCTTTTCCCCGCCCGTCGGTGCAAACCCAAGGCCCCCACCAGCGCCTCACGCCCGCAATGCCCCCCACGTCTCGCCTCTTCTCCCACCCCTATGCCCTCCACTGCCTCTACGGTGACAAAAAAAAAAAACCAACCAAACCCCCTCAGNCTGGCGGAGGTATGTGTGTTATCTGTCACTGCTTTCCTCCGGCGAGCTCTCTCGGTGGTATGGCTTAATGGCCGGTGGGTTTACAGGGAGGAGCGGCCTGTTAGCTGTAGGCCCTCAGGGCTCCCGGGGGTTGGCTTAACCGCTGGGGCCTGTGGAAGGTGCTGACCTGCCCGTTTGTGTGGGGACGGGGTGGGGGCTGTAGGAGTTTGTGTGCGCCCCCAGCCCAGAAAGCCAACCGCATCCTGGGCTGCATGAACAGAAGCCTGGCCAGCAGGGCGAGGGAGGTGATTCTGCCCCTCTGCTCTGCTCTTGTGAGACCCCACCTGGAGTACTGCATCCAGCTCTGGAGCCCTCAGCACAGGAAAGATATGGCTCTGTTACAGCGTGTCCAGAGGAGGGCCACAAAAATGATCAGGGGGATGGAGCACCTCTGCTATGAAGACAGGCTGAGAGAGTTGGGGCTGTTCAGCCTGGAGAAGAGAAGGCTCTGGGGAGACCTTATAGCAGCTTCCCAGTACCTAAAGGGGCCTACAGGGAAGATGGGGAGGGACTCTTTATCAGGGTGTGTAGCGAAAGGACAAGGAGTAATGATTTTAAACTGAAAGAGGGTAGATTTATATTATCTACTAGGAAGAAATTCTTTACTGTGAGGGTGGTGAGGCACTGGAACAGCTTGCCCAGAGAAGCTGTGGATGTCCCATCCCTGGAAGTGTTCAAGGCCAGACTGGATGGGGATTTGAGCAACCTGCTGTAGTGGGAGGTGTCCATGGACAGGCAGGGGGGTTGGAACTAGACGATCTTTAAGATCCCTTCCAACTCTAACCCTTCTATGATTCTGTGATTCTATGTTGTTATGTTTATGTAGGAAAGGGGGACTGTAGGTAGGTTTTATGTTGTTAACAGATGCTCTGGATGCAGGGTGCAAGTGATACTGGCAGCGGTGTTAGTGCCACTGTACAAACACTGGTAATGTTTGCAGTGGGCACTAGAATTTCTCTTCTGTTTATGCACAGAGTGACTGGAGCTGAGGAAAAGAATTCATAGATCCACAGACAGATTTTTGAGGCCAAAAGGGACCATCAGATCATCTAGCCTGATCTTTTTATAGCACAGGCTGCAGAGTTTCACTCAGACCTGCACTAAGCTTCTAATTTGCTTACTGAAATCATCTTCCCCAGAAAAGCAGTTACCCTTGATATGACAAATAGCAAGACGTGGGGAACTCACCACTTCCTTTGAAGTTTTGCCACAGTAGTTAATCACCATCACAATTAAAATTGCAATCATCTAATTTAATTTTTGTTTGGCTGCATACAGGTCTCAATCATTCTGTCCTTTAAAGTGAAGAGCCCTTGAATCCCTGGTGTTGTCTTTTCTGAATGTTTTTATGTGACAATCAGCTTGTCTTTCACTTTTTTGTTTGATAACCTGCATAAATTGAACTTGCCGGCTCTCGCTGTATTGTGTTTTCCCCAGCACTCGAGTCACATTTGCAGCCTCTCCAATTTATCAAGATGCTTTTGAAATTGCCTCTGCTAACCAGTGAATATGCAGACCCCAGAGGAAAGGCATGTGTGGTGCCACTGTTCTTATCAAGATACGCTTAGGGAGCTGAAATTTGTTTAATGTATGCTGCACTTCATAGTAGCATCGGCTATGACTAGGCTGCTAGTAGGTTTCTGGGCTTGAATTATAATGTTTACATGTTTAAAAGCCAATATGTAGGAGTAAAGCTTTCCGCCTAGGCTTGGACTGCCCCTGTTGGAGAACCCTGCAGGTGTCTGATTGAGAGGCTTGCAGACAAATAATTGTTCCAAAGGGACCCCAGACTTTGGGCTATGCTTCAGACCTGCTACTTGTGCCTGAAATAGCTCAAAGCACACTTTTTATATGCTCGACAAGGGTTTTTTAGGACTGAACAGAACCAGCAAACTGTGGGCTTGGACTCAGGAGGAGTTCTCCATTTTTTCACACGTTGCTCAATGTACGTAATTCATTTTCTTTCTCCTTACCGATCTGTTTCCCATTCAGCTATGGCACTTACTGGGCTCAGTCTGAGAAGTCTGTCCAAGCCTATTCATCCTCCTTGTTCAGGGTCAGGTACTTAGCTTGCTCTCATTGGAAAGTTCATTCAACCCTTTAAGCAGAAGCTCCAGATACTCTCTAGTTCCAAGACATTAACTGGACAGTGGGCCATTCAGACACCCAGATGCCAATAGCAGAATGTGTATCCACAAGCTGTCAGGAATAGAAATGCATGTGTGCGAAAGTTTTGGTGATTGACTGGTTGCAGGACTTTGCTGGAATCTGTTCTAAAGAGGCTGAGCAGCAATTTCAAAATGTATTTTCTGAGCACTTAATTGTTGAAAAATCCCACTTGAACTCCTCTCTGTGATGAGATAAATGAAAGCAATACAGCACTTGGGGATGTTTGACCGACCAGAATAAGCTGCTTGTCTCCAAACTGTTCCTGCTGGTTTGGGTCAGTGTATTAAGAGTGAAACATCTGAGAACCTGCTCATTTCTGGATCTGATTTAGTCATATCCAAAGATTTGTAAGGAAAAGGAATCACCCCCCTCCCTTATGCAGCATTAGAAGTCAGATGATAATGTGATTCCAGTTAAAATACCTGCCTAGATAACAGCCTGATAACACCTAACTGGCTGTTGGTTTTAGCCAGAGCTGACTTGTTGGTTTCAGCAGTGCTTTCTGACGTGGCGCTATTTGTGTCTAATTACATGTTGGCTCGTGGCTTGGGTCCAAATTCTCCCACCATCCTCGCTTCCTGTTATTGGCTCATGTTTCGGCTTGGCCGCAGGCAAATCAACTGTGTTTTCTCACACAGGAAGAATCAAGCCCCACATGGGGAGTAGCTTGACCTTGAACCATGCCCAGTAGGAACTCAAGGCAGGTTGGGCCGATGACTTGAGGCCACACTTAGCTACTGAAGATGGTCTGGGACATAGCTTGTGTGACTTCGGTGTGTAGCCATCTCCTAGCCAAACAGTTTTGTGAGCTGTTTCATCCCTATTTACCAGTGTCATCCCTTTCCATAAGAATTTCCAAAGTTTAGATGTTCCCTTCTACACTGGACAAATGCAATGGAGCAAGAGTGAAAAGTTGTACTTTCATAGCCTTTTTATAACATTTCAGAGAATTCTCTCACTCTGGCATTTCAGTGAAACATAGAAAATCAAATTGAATAGCATCACATCCTAGGGATTTCAGGTGATAAATAGCTGAGGCATAATTTTTATGATTTATAAATTCAGTAGCCATGAGATATTTGTAACATGGATGTGATACCAATACTTTAAATATCCAGATAACCTATACCCAACACCCTAATACATAGGATCTGCAGATACTTTTACGTCAGCTTAGATTACTTTACACCCACCAGTCATCAATAACTCCTCAATCTGTGTATAAAATTAAATATAATGGGTAGAATTGCAGGTCCAGCTTCTGATTATGGGAAAGGCATGGACAAAGTCTAGAGAGCTTGTGCATGTTGGCTCTGTCGTGGGACACAGGCAAAAGAGGTGATAGAGGGCAGCTGTGTCACATAGAGATGGGTAGGAGAGGGTCTTGTGCAGCTTCATCCTGTTGCTGGGGACCAGGTACCAACCAGGACAGTTGCTTGGTCTTCCACCTTTAGACCTGCTTTGCTGCTAAGGAGGTGAGTAGCGTGATGGAAGTATTGCAGCGTTACAAATCAGGTGTGTCATAGCTAGAAGCACAGCCCCAGTTAATACATAGTGGTAAACTTTTGGGGCAGGCAAGTCACCTGGGGTCATAGGGATGAGGGGGGTGCAGGGCAGTGGCAGGAGTCTGGAGATGGAGAAGGAGGCTGAGGACAAAGAGGCTGAAGGGAAAATCAGAAGTGCAGATCCATCCGTCTGTTTGCCAGCTGTGCCTACACCTCTGTACAGGTGAGAAGGACAGTAAGATAAAGGGCCATTCATTTACTTAGTGTGAACAAAAATCAGATATCACATGGAAGAAGTGTTTAAATGCCCTGTGCTTTTAACTGCTTACTTGGTAAACTGCTTGTACCCTGGGTAGACCTTTAGCATAGCTTTTCTCTCCCCACCCTCTCAGGGCACTTCCACCTACATGCAATGATTGTAAAGTCTGTGGGGTGAGCACCTATTTGTACCAAATGCTGTGAATCCCAGCCTGTGCTTCAGGATGTTTATATTCTTGGTAACTCATTTTTGATTGAATCAAGAATAAATGAGTTAGATAAATATACACAAAACATTACTTGAATTTGCAGGACACAGGAAATTTTTTCAATAAGGTCAAGCAATCCAATGTCATATTACCAGCTAAATGTAGAATCACTGATTATTTGAACAAAAAAAAATATTTTAAAAAGGAGACTGGTAGTGGTGCCAGATCACTCAAAACCCGACAACAACAACAAAAAGGAAAATTACAAAACCCAAAAAAGAGCTGGCTGAGGGAGCTGGGGCCCAAGGCAAGCTGCGATTGTTTCCCCTTTTCTGGAGATAGAAATACCTTTGTCTCAGAGGAAATAGAGCAGACATTCTTTGTAGCTGATTTCCTTCTGACTTCCTCTGTGCTAGAGATGCATGTTTTCCTAGAGCTTTTTTAGAAACTAAATCTTTCTGCTGTGATTTCACACTTCAGCAGCTTAAGTCCAGATAGTTTTCAGTGATATCAAATTTTGCTTATGTTAACAAAAAAACCCTACCTACACTTCACTTTGCTTTCCCTAGCAGACCATTTCACCCACTTCAGAATATTCATATGCTCCAGCTTGTGCTTTCCTTTATTATCAAGCTGAGTACTTAGGTTGCTGGTGGCAAAGTTCATGTTTGCATTGTTTTCTCCACTGTTTAATCTGGCATCTGTTTCAATATCACTGCTTGGTGTTAGAATTAGCAGGGAAAAAAAAGAAGTGTATTTATGCAGTACAATAAGTTTTCATAATTATTTCCAGATGTCAGATCCCATCCATCCTTCCTTTTCTTATGATTCACCGAAACTCAAAACACCATGTAGGTTGTTCTGAAGGTAGAGAAATAGGAATAAAAATCATGTCAGGGAAAGGTTGGTACAGCTTGCTTTTCATGAAAACTGTCAAAGGAAAAGAATCTTAAAAAATAGGATGTGAATTGGTAGTCACTGAGGGAGGAATTTATTAATGACATTGAGTGCAGAAAATGGCCTAGTAAACAGTATGATGATAAGGTCATCATCACAATATCATGAAAATAGGCCAAATCCATAATCTTTTCTTCAGTCCTTGCCCAGACAAACCATTTAAAATCAAAGGTACTAACATGCTTATCCAACGTAATTTTCTCTCTGTTAAGGAAAATAGAGTTTGTTGAGCTCACGGCAGAAGGTTTACCAGGGCTGAATTAGCCAGCTCAGAGAGCAGCAGATCCTGCTGTAAGGTCCAGGGAGACAGGCTGTGTTCCCCCATGTGAGGACTCATCCGGGGCATGCTGTTGCTGTTTGGACAACATACTTTCACTAGGCTCAAAGTTGCCTCACTGAGGAGTCGGTAAAGATCCCCTTCCAGACATGGGAGATGCTGAGATTCTCAGTTACCTGCCCAGTCTCTTTCCCCAAGGACTGCACACCAGCGTTTGGTTTTAACCGCATCTGGTTTCTGGCTCTTTTAAGAGGTAGATGGCTTTCTTTAGAGCAGGAAGACGTGAGTCATTCGTGGACATGAGGGAGGAGATTAGAAAGCTATATAATACTAGAGGTGTTCAGCAGAGTGGGGCATCTGAGTGGGAAGAGGGACACAAGTAACAATTCTGTCTGATAAAAGTCACTCAAGAAAAAACGTATTTCCTCACTTCCAGATGTTAAAGAAATACTCTTGGCCGTTCTTGTAGCTCTTGGCCTCTGACTTTTGAACATTGATACCATAAGTTCCTTTGTATTGGCTAATATAGTGCCAAGAAATCAAGCTGAAAGAGGCTTTGTGACAAAGTTGATCTATTTTTCTAATTAATGTCATCTCCATCAGCTTCAGAGATGATAAAATGACATACAGTTGCCATCCTGCTTTTCACAGAGTTTGGCAAGGGCTTTCTTGCTGATGCTATGAAGAGGGGAAAATGTATTTATTTCTACATGTGAGATTTATTTATTCCCTTTCACTTCCATCTCCCATTCATTTATCAGTCCAGGAAAGGAGCATGTCAGTTTAAAACAAACAAAATACCCGATATGTGGGTGGCTCCAGATTCACTGCAGATCCTTACAGAAGCTTTCATTGTGAAATACGCCTGTTTGGATGTGGTGGAAGCTGCGAGTTTTGTGGATTCCTGCTCCACTCCATTTGGGTGGCAGTGCTGTGCTCTTTAATTGACCAGCATGATTCAGTATGTTTTGGTTTCTGACTGTTTCTTTTCGTGCCTTCCATATCCTCAGTAGTGCTATCCTCTTCCAATCTGAAAGTACCTCCCATTTAGCCTGCAGATGTATTTTACTTCACCATTAGTGGAATATCCAGAGAAATTAAAGGCCTCATGTTTTAACTCTTTTGTAATCTCAGTTTTGCACAAAGGACTTCATGAAGAGCTTTGCATGCTTAGTATAGTTGCTTGACTGATAGTTTTAAAGAAAAGTAAACTCGGTTAGCAAAGCCTGATTCAGTGACGTTGTGGCAGTTTGTGAGCTGGCCGTTTGCAGGGCACAAACAGAACTGCATGCCTGGAAGGAAAGAAAAACTAAAAATAAATGCAAATTCTCTGTCATATTTTGTTGTGGAAGAGATGATTTGCAACATAGACACGGTTGTCGCCCAAGAAAGACTCACTGTTTCTAACTTCTTGAAAGATACTTACTTGATAAATTTGTGAACTGTGTGTGGGCTCTTTTTTTTTTTCCTGGCACAGATCCTGCTAAATACACAGAGGGTCAAATGCTTCTCTTGGTCTCCCTTCACGGAGGCCAGCTGGAGAGCTTTAGCGTAACAAAGCACACTTTTGCCTTCTGCGATTTACCTCTGCGTGAACTGACAGTGGGCACTTGAGACCTGATCTTGTTCTCGCTGACTGCAGACCATATCTTGCTCCTTCAACACGCTGCCAAATGGAGGCCTTTCTGAGCGAGCGAAGAAGATATATTATTGAATGTGTCTGTCTTTGCTGTAGTAGAGTTATTTTCATGTCCATGATATAAGGCGCTGCTGTGTTTCAATGTTATTTCAAGTTAGGTTACTTTTGGGGTATTTCAAGTAGATGAACTAGTAGAATAATTTAGTGAAAGGAGATGGGGAAAAGGCTTCTAATAGTTAGCAATTCTTGGATGTTCTGGGATATACATAGGGATATCAGAAAGGGAAAAAGTAGGGGAGAAGAGGGGAGCACTTTTGTGAGAGACTGGGTCACCTGACGATGCTACTGAATGGTTTTCAGGGACCTACTGTTACTGGATGCTACTTAAGTGTAATTTGAGGGTGTGGCTGCTATTTATCAGTATTTAACCTATTATAATTGCTGCAAGAAGTGTATCTTTCTGTGATTGCAGTCTGCTAGCAACTGAGAATTTTCCTTAGAAATGCAAAATGTTTATTGAAATGAGGACAAAGTGTTTAAGTGGAATGGTAAAAAAAAAATTATTCACACAGATACGGAGACTTCTGTTGTATGTTCTTATCTTGTATGAACATGCATCTTTCCATTTCGGATGTCTGGGTTGTGGGATTTTTTTAAAGAATGGCTGGGCCTTGACAGTTACCCATTTTCTCAGTATCTATCTTTCAAAGTAAAAATGGCATCAGGAATTAAAGAAGTATCCCTAGAACGTATTTGTTGCAGCTCACACTATTCTTAGCTTTCAGAAAGAAAGGGGATCATCTCTTAGTGGTGCATGTATAGACACATCCCAAAATGCAGTTGTACAGGCACCTTTGTTCCTTTGGGCATGCTGGGGGTGAAATGTGTTGAAACAGAAGAATCTGAGATCTTTTGCTGCAGCAGTTTGCTGTTACTCTTTTAGCAGAAAAATCTCTGAACCCTAGATTTAAAACTTTAGTGATGGAAGGCAGAAGAAATGTAAATATTCTCTATTAAATAAAGAATTCCCTGAAGCCTGCTGTGAATAACAATTGTGTAGGAAGAGACTATCAAAGCGTGAGACGGGTAAGTGCTGCTGAGGAAACCAGAAGGCTTTACGGTTGGAGACTGCTTCAACAATAAATATGCAATCAGTTCAAATTATATGGCAAACTCTTAAATAACGTCAGTGTTTTTTGGCATGATGGTTGAGTTTAAATGCATTAAGCTTTTCAGTGAGTAGTAATAATATGGCATTAGAGCATTAAGAACGGGATGAGCTTTGCCAAACCTTTGCTTTAGCTCTGTGCCTAAAGGCATGTTTAAAAGGTAATTTCAATGTGGTTTTAACTGGCTGCAGTACTAACCCAGGAAGGGCGAGGGAAAATCTGGCAAGGGCTGATGAAGTTTTGAGGTCTTAGATTTTTGGATTACTGTCATAGTGGGATGCAGCTGGATTATTATATGAGCAGAGCTTTGTTGCAGCTTGCATGGCTGTAAAGTGAATGGAGTTTCACAAGGAAAGGAAAAGCAACAAAATAATATATAGTACCGGTGTATGTATGCATGGGCCAGAACCTTTATAGCAGAAAAAAATACTCCTTCTGCTCCAGTAACTGCTAATGCTCCAGACTGTGACTCTGCCTCTTCATTTTTAGAAAATACCCTTTTAGTTATTAGTTGCAGGGAGGATCCCAATAACCTCTGGATCTGACAATGGGATAAAAGCTATCATTCATCAGATGGTTACATATATATTTTCTTTAGTGAATACAGTCAAAAAGAGGCAGAAAAGAGGGTTATGGGGGGAAAGGAGGTCTGGCCTCCATGGCACTGTCTAGTCAGTGTTGAATGGAGGCAGTTCCCAAGATGTTTTGTAGCTGGACCCTAACAGAGCCTGAGATGGTGATTCAGGGTGGCTGGTGCTAGTCTTGGGAATACCACCTCAGAAAATTCTTAAATTTGAAACCCAGCCTCCCCAACTGAAAAAGAGGTTTTGGACGTTAAATGAAGTTTCACCTGTTTTTTTCTTTGTACATATTCATATTTTGAGAGCACAGGAAAACAAGCTTTCCATCAGATTTTGAAGTGATATAAGGGTGATTGGATCTGCTTTCTTGCAAAATTTCAAATTGATGTACTACATTTTAAAATTTAATCAGGTCAGGCTGTGCTTTGGTTGATTTGCAAGTGAACTGTCTCATGACCAATGCAATTGCTGATTGCTTTTGTGTCACGATACTGGTTGATGCAGTACAGCTGTTGTTCAAAATCATTTTAATGGTCTGGTAGTCACAAAACTACACCCAAAACAACAACTTCTCCAAGAAACATTTTCAGAAGCTCAAGGTCAATCTTCAGTTTCTTTCTGGCTTAATGAAAACTTTGTAAACTTCTTGGTTAATGGTGCCACGCAGGATCTCTGCACTCAGCATTTGTAGCTGGCTGTAATGTGACCTGAAGTATTTGTACTAATTTGCAACTTCTTTGGGTATCATTTTTTTGTTGACCTCAAGAAACTGGTCTACCAGGGCTATGAAACATTGGAGAGTGAACTCTACAGGGTCAAATCAATCTTCCAGCCTACACACTCAGCAAAGTGAGTGCCAACACCTCCAGAATCTATCCATTTAGATCAATATAATTTAATTTAAAAGAAGAAATTCTGTTGCCAGGATTTTTTTGTCTGTTGTATTATCCAAATTTCCATATGGGCTATTTTATTGAGTATTGTGTTCCTCCTAGTTATTCAACAGGACATGATATTCTTGTATTATCTTGAGGAGTTTTCCTATGTGTGTCACTTCACAGATGGCCAGCTTTCACATGGGGTTTTTTTAGGCATGTGGCTAGGCTAAGTGCTAAATAACATTGGCAAAAAGGTCCTCAGGCCAAAGAGTCAAGACTTTCCCATAATTTCTAAAATTATTTTGGACTCTTCCAGGATGTAAAATCCTATAGAAATATAGGCCACTTAAGAACTGCTGAGGCCATGTTGTACATTTAACCGATTTTCAGATCCTTTGGACTTTTTAGAAATTTTTCCATTATCTGAAGCCAAATTCATGTGGAATTCTTGCATAAAATACTTGATGGATATTTTTATAAAGTCCAAATTAGTGCCAAATACAGTTTTTAAGCAAGCTGTTCCACCTGAGAGACCTCAAGCCTTAGCCAATGCCTGTGCAGTCTACAACACTTTCACTTTGAATTCTAATCCAAAGAATAAAATGTCTGTGACTTTTGCAGCATCCTCTTATGGGACAGGGTGGCATTTTGAATTACTGAGAATTAGTGAGAAGTACCTTGAAACGTGTCCCTAGAGTCCCACAGCATATGAGAATAAAATAAGATAATAATGAAAAATATAGGTTAAATGATGTTGCTCTGTCTATCTATGTATCTGTCTGTCTGTCTATCTATCTATCTATCAATCTGTCTGTTATGATTGGTAAATCAAGGGTACAAACACTTGATCTGAAAAGAGACTACTTAGATATTTCATGGCCTATTTAGTACTGCTATAAGGGCATTTCATAGGAGAACATATTGTTCAAAGCTGTGAAGGGAATAACCTATCTAATGAAATGACAGAATAAGGGCATTACTGCTGAATAGACAACATAAAGAACGAGGAGGAAAACATGCCAGAGATGATTTACAGATACCAGAACACTGCTATTTTTTTTTGCCTGCTGAACACCTTATGGAATTTTCTTCCACAGGGTCTGGATTACATTCTTTCTTTTTTTTTAACACAACACTCGGTAGAAAACTTTGTTATAGGCAGGATATTTTTTGAGAAAAAAATGCATCTTTCTGTTGGAAAAGCATCCTATGTTTTATGCTGCAAGGAGACTTCTGTGGCCATACATCTTTTGTGACTGCAAGCACTTTGAGGCAAGGTCTCTTATGTCTTTCAATGTGTAAGGTATACCTTACACAGCAGGGCTCTGTTCATCATTGGTCATCTTTTATTTTGCCTACATTGAGCCCATTAATGAAATACAGAGTCTGATTGTTTGGTATGCTGTGAGACAGAGCTGAGACAGCCTGTCCCTAAAGAAATGTATGAAGTGAACTCCCTCTTGGGGCCTTTGACATTTGTCCTTTCTCACATGCTGCCTTTCGTCTAAAATAAGTCATCTCTCTTATGAGAAAAGGCTGAGGGACTTGGGTCTTTTTAGTCTGGAGAAGAGAAGACTGAGGGGGTATCTTATTAATGCTTGTAAATACTTAAAGGGAGGGTGCCAGGAGGATGGGACCAGTCTTTTTTCAGTGGTGTCCAGTGATAGGACAAGAGGTAACGGGCACAAACTTGAACATAGGAAGTTCCATCTAAACGTGAGGTGGAGCTTCTTTACTTTGAAGGTGGCAGAGCACTGGAACAGGTTGCCCAGAGAGGTGGTGGAGTCGCCCACTCTGGAGACATTAAAAACCCGCCTGGACACCATCCTATGCAACCTGCTCTAGGTGAACCTGCTCTGGCAGGGGGATTGGACTAGATGATCTCCAGAGGTCCTTTCCAACCCCTATAATTCTGTTATTCTGTGAGGGCAAGTACCTGGTGGCTTTTTGTCCATGGAGAAATCAGTAACTTTCTGGATTTTAACTTCCGTGAACAAAGATTTTTGCACCCTTTTTTGTCTTGCAAATGAAGCAAAAATAATCATCATATAATTCTATGAACTCATAGTAAAGCACCCAAACCTCATCCTGTAATGACCTGGAAAATATTGTACAGGTGAAATAAACCATCTGAAATGTCTGAGAGGTTCATCATAATGATGACCAAACCAGAAAAGAATGGGTTTCACAGGTACGCAGTGTATCTATGAAAACCATGGAAAGTTTGAAGTTTTCCATGACACTTCTGTCTTTATGATTAAGTCTTTAAAAAAGTCCTTTAAATCAGTTTTTCTCTGATATTGTCTTTAGCTGTTCATCAGCAATTATTTTCCACTTTTCCCCAATTAACCTAAATTGATTCAAAGCAGTTCCTTTCTAGGCTATCTGAATCTGTGCTTTCTCCTCGGGAAGAGTAGCACCTTTTTGACAGCTTGGCACTCAAGTTTTGGAAAAGGTAAAATTGCAGCCATGTGAAAATTTTTGTTCTTTTTGTCCCCCATTTGGTTCAAGCTATGTGCATTCTGCTGGAGGATACTTGCAGAAGTTACTGAACAGCAAATGGTGCATCAACTAATTCAAACCTAGAGATACAATAAGTGAGGTGACAGTTTTTGTTAACAGATGATATTTGGGTAGTACTCTGTGGTGTGTAACAGATATGGAATCAAAACACACATTAAGGAGATTTCAGCAACACTTGCACCCCACCAGCTGGAATAGTGACTGTGGCAAACAGTCAAGTTCAAGGCACGGGAGAAAGGTAAACAGCAACCTGGTGGTGGTGGGTGAACTTCAGTGAAGTTAGTATGATGCCTATTTACAATAATATGCTATTATAGAGAGTATAAGATAAGAATAAGTAAGGAAACAAACTTTAAAAGCAGACATTGCTATGAGACATTGAAACACTCCCTGCAAATGCCCCAGTTTTCTTTCTGGAGCTTCAGTGCTTCCGTTGTAGGTGGTGGCAATGATTGCAAAATGGCAGAAGAACAAGAAAGCTTTGACTTCTGTAAAGCTTTCTCTGCTCTGCTTTATCCTGGTGCTACTTTCAATACTAGACAGGCCAATTCCTTGTCTGAGTGTGTTGGCAGAAATTTTTCCTCCCATTCCTTCCAATATGAATCTTCTCCGAACACAAAAGATGTAACTTCTGGAGGAAGGGAGAGAGGCAAATGAAAACACACATTTGGAAAATTCTTCACAATTTTCATGAAGATATTCTTAAAGAAACCACAAAGTAATGAAAGGTAAAAGGGTGAGAACCTGGTGTGGACTTGAAGCGAGCAGCACTCAAACCCACTCCTGCGAGGAATTTCCAGGTGGATGTTGAAGCACTGCATGATATAGAGGATATCTGCAAGTGATTTGATATCTAGTATGCAGAATGGAGCTTTAATCCCCTCGGTGATGTATGGATAAGGACACCTGGCCAACATCTGGAAAAACTTAAAACAGGAGGGGGTCTGGTGCATTCTTTCAGATAGTTTTTGCCTATTACTGTTTCCCCAGAAATTGTTTCCTGTGTGTGCTTCGTTTTCAAGTGCATGAAAATAACATTTCGCTTTCCAGATCTTCATTTTGGCAGTTCAGGGAGAGGAAAAAGGTGTACAAGAGTAGATGAATAAGAGTCAATTCTGAATCTGCCCTTCAAAGCTTCTCAGGTGCCAAGCAAAGCACAATGACATGAACTGATAAGAGGGCATGAATGAAGTAAGGATGCTGGCACTCACTAAACTGGGGCAACTGTCCCATTAAGATTAGATGAAGTTAACTGAGGGTATCAGTGTGTCCTACTTTCAGCAAAACAACAAATAGCTGCAGAGTGTGGATACTTACTGTGTTCCAATAGAAATAACATAAAGCAGCTTTGAAAGGCCATTGTGTATGTGACTGGTGAGGTTTTTAAAAGATGCTGAGTTTTCTGATGCAGTTAATGCAATATTACCCTGTGGAGAGTTGGAGTGGAAATAAATGTCTCCAGGTGGTATTCAGGAAGGCTTGCTCCTGGTGACATCGTTACCTCTGAACCAGGGGCTGCTGTGGCAGTGGAAGGGCAGGATGGTGAAAATCTAATTGAAAAAGCACAGTTTTTCCAGAGAAAAAGTCTAGTTTAGCATTGAGGTTTGCAAGACGTGAGGCTTGTCCGTTCTTCAGCTGACCAAACTGGGCACAGGACATGCGCAGCACTTTGTTCAAAAAGCCAGCCTGAGACACAGAGGTGGCTTTTGTGTTAGCCCTGAGGTTGTTGGCAGTACATAGGTTTTGAGAGTAAAAAGACTGCTGTAGGACAAGAAATTTTTTTAATAAATGGATTTGGTCTCTGAATCAATTGTTCTGTGATTGCCTGGCAAGGACATCTCTGCCCCAGAGCTTTCCACTGGAAGGTAGAAACAGCTCTGATGTGAGTGGTAAGTACCGCACTAGTAAAAGACTTTCCTTTCACTCAATTTTTAGGGATACTGTGCTTTTTAAGTAAGGCAATCTGTCTTTAATAATGTTATGACACACAGAAGTACTGGGAACAAAATGATCTTTATTTTCTGGCCACGGTAACGTGACATTGGGCCTGAGGTTACAGCCAGTTACACTTTATCCAGTGGCTCTTATGGTTATTGTTATAAAGCTTTACCCTTGTTATCATCAGGATGGACTTGAATTCATTTTTTCCTATTCTCACAGTGTTGCAGCCAACAAGGCCAGTACCGTTCTGTCAGACATACTGGAAATGTATCGTGGTTTAAAGCAGATTCTGGGAGGAACTTCAGCCCACATAGAAAATCTTCTGACTGCTTAGCCTTATTCCAGTCTAAACCGGCACCAGTGTTTAAGAAAATAAAAGTGAGTACGCAGCTGCATGTTTGCAAACTGAGCACAATGTACACGTACAGAGTGTAAAAAAAAAAAAATCCCATCTATTTTACTAGGCTGTATTTACAAGCCACCAGGCACTTTCCTCTCTCCTGGGAGTTTGGAGACAGTCTTCAAATGATCCTTAGCTTTACAAGGCATGAAAATAAATTTGGAGCTAAAACAGGCAGATTCTTGGCAGGGTTTTTCTTTCACTCTGCCCTATGCAACTATCAGTGCAAACCAAGGCCAATGTCTTTGGCTGCGAAAAAGAAAGAGCTTATAAAAATAGTACCACAATGTTTTGTGCAGGGTGTGTGGCCATAGTCATGTTAAAAGAATAGAACAAGTATTATTGCAATAAGCTGTCTATACAAAGAATTTGCTGAAGTCAAATGACCGATTTTTAAGAGTTAACATTTACAGTAAGGCTGGCCCGTACGTTCAAGAATAATTGTTGCACTGGATGAGAAAATCTAGATCAACCGCTTCTAAGGATTTTTGAAATGTTACAGTCAAATTCTCATCTGTGTTTATGTATGAACTGGATCTGACAGAGGAGAGCAAGGCAAGATCTCTCCTTTTGCAATTAGAGGGTAACAGCAGAGATGCTTCCTGGAGACCAAGGCATTATCCAGCCTGCAGATGTCTGAACCTCCATGCATCAGGATCTGGCAAGCATATCCTTGCAGCTACACCCTTGCCAGTCCTCTTCCCCAATTGTCTGCTGCAATAAGGTGGTGAAAAGCAATGTCCGAGTTGCACCCTTTCCGAAAACAGAGAGGAAAGAACTGAGAAAGGAAAGGTCCTGAAACATCTCACTTATCTTCAGGCCCTTCTTCGGATGTTGTCAGTTTAAGGAAAGAATTTGCGCTTCCACAATTAATCCAGTCCTGTAAACAACTAGTTTAAAATCAGGTGGATAACCTTACTTTATAACGCAGGGGACTTCAGGGAAAACAGAGAAATTGGGTAGAAAGATATTAGTACTGTTCAGAGAGAATGAAGAATTGGAATATGGCCCAATATATGCTACATTCATCAGGAGTGAAAAACAGAGTTTATTTTCTATCACAATGATATCCTGCACTAAGAAACACTGTCTCCTGAAGCGACAATTAGTTACGGTGGGGTAGAAGTTGCACATACATTTCTAGAGTTCTCTCAGTGGTTTGCACTGAATTATTTGCTAGGGTGAGTAATAAAATATGCTACTTCTCACCCTGTCTGAATGTTTCTTGTCCTGTCTGAACACGTGTTTTCATTCTTCTTGGAAACATCTAAATTTTATTCAATATGAATTCTTTATCTGCCATAAGACCGTCTGGCAGTAGAAATTTATTTTAAAGAATGATTAATAAGGCTGAATATTCCAATTCTTCCACGTAGCAAAAGGCAATACTTAAATTTGCTTCAAGGTGCACAGGATCAGATGGTGGGTTATTTCTGAAAGGTCTTGGTTATTCTGGGCTGGCTGCTGCTAGACCAACAAGGCAGCAGCGTAATGTTGATTAGACGCTTTTCATCTGCCCACCTGAGGACAGACACACCAATGCTTTCCTAGAACTGATGACATTTGGATATCTGACAAATGTAAATGTTTTGAAGATATGTGGCATACTGCCCTTCATAAAGGCAGTAGCACAGTTATATTGGTATCAGGCTTTAAGCCCCCCTGGACTTTTGCAGCAGCCCCAAAAATCAGCAGTTGCAGAAACACAGCAAGAAGTATCCTGCCCGGCTGACAGCAAGGATGGGCAGCAGCAGCTCTCCTGGGCACTTGGAGACAGGGAGGAAACGAGGAGGCAGCAGGCAGCCAGTGATCTGGGCACGCTGACTGGAGCTGTTGTGCAGCCCAGAGTGGGCTTCCCTTCACCAGGGCTCTCCCCAGCTTCTTTCAGCAATGGCAGCTTACAGAAGGACGTTGCACAAAATCCATCCTTGGATCAGGTTAACTTTTCTCATTGCTACCCATAGCAATAAAGCTGTAGCTGAGGAAGATCTGGAAAAATAAATAAATTTCATGAGATCCCGCTCTTGAAGGATCATACCAAACATTCATGGGACTGCCATGGGGATCCTGGTGGGACTAATGATATTTGTTTGGCCAAATGCTTGATTATGGGAGAAAAACAGATTGAGAATTTGTTACTTTTTGAAATAAACCAAGAATTTCTGTCTCTTTCAAACAAAGCCAAAGCTCTTTGAAACACAGCTTTCAAAAATCAAAATCATTTTTTTTTACAACTTCTTCTGTTCCCTCATTTGAAGGCAATGTTTCAGTTAGTTTTAACTGCAGTCAGTACTTGCGTGGCAAGGAGCCATCTGCCAAGAGGCTGTAAAGATTGACAGCAATTGGAGAGAAAACTGGGGAGGAAAAAAAGGGCTATGCTTCTTCAACCTTTTTAATGAAGTGCAGCAAATTTAGAATGGCAAATACATGTAGAGACTTGTTAGTCAAAAGCCTACGTTGACTAATTAATGGAAAAATCATGATTTATTTAAAGAAAAGAGGCAAGATTGGGAGATAAATCACTGCTCAATATCCAGTACATTGTGCTTTCTGTTCGGTGGGAATTGTTTCTATCAGCAGTAAGAATTAGGTGTAATTAGAAAATTATCTCTTGCAATCATTTGAGTCCTGGCTTATTAAAAAACCCCAAGATGCTTCTGGCATCTGCAGGTGTTCTCAGCACAGAAGAATCCTGGCCTGGTTAGTTCCTGTCATTGCCGTGTTACCAGATGCCTTTTATGAAAACAGCGATATCCTTGAGGGAGTCGCATGGTTTGAGGACCGGTCAACGAATGCACCATGATAAGCGCGTGTGAAATGAGTGGTGTGGTGCCAGCTCCAAAGTAATCACGGTGCCATGAGCAATCTGCTGTGGTGTATATCAACTAGATACTGTCTTGTGAAAAAGATCAGTGAAGCACCCTTCGCACAGTTATACAGACCAAAAGCTGTCACTCTAGCTGCTAAAATCCTATGGTTTGCTGTACACTCAGCTCTTCTGGAGAAAAAAGAAAAGTGTGTTTACCCCCTCTCTCAATGGTATTTTTTTTTGCAGTTTTTAAACATGAAAAGCTTTCCTGGAAGAGGTTGTCAGTCTCATGGAGGCTGCAGAGGTAACAAAGGAGCTGCTTTCATCACCTCGAGGATGTCACTCCTCATCTCTGCTGCAGTGAAGGCAGCCCTTCCAGCAGCTCCGCACCGGGCTGGGTTCCTGCTGCTTGGCTGGGAGAAGGGCTGCACCCCATCTGTGACTTCTCATACATTCTTGTGTACAAGCGTTACAAAATACAAAGAGAAAAAATGCAACGTGTTCAAAATGAGCTTTTGAGCAGCTCACTATCATTCGGTCTGAAAACAGTTTATTTGTATGCTCGGGGCTTTCTGTGTCTACATTGTTTTGCACTTCAAGAGCTTCAGTCCAGTTCCAAAAGAAGTGGAGGCATGCATCCATTTATAGCTACTTCAGTGGAATGGGGAGAACTGGGAAAATTAACACAAGGAAAGTGGCAGGGAATGAAAACCCAGGAAAGTATAAAAAACTGCCTAAACCATGACAAGTCACCTACACCTGGACTGTTTGTGCAACTACAGTCTAAAAAACCCCACATTTACAAATGGAAGCAATGAAGTTACTCTATTGACATTTTGTACCATATCAAAATAATTTTTTCTGCATTTTCATAGGGGTTTGTTTTTTAAAGGAAACATTAATGAAATGTATTACAAACATAAGGCCTGCTTCTGCTTGTACTTTTCCTGTTAGCATGGAGCTGTTCCAATGCTGTTAAAATCAACGGGAGGAGTATCTCAGTGACAGGACTGGTCTGGACCCATAGGAAGTGCTGGCAGGGTGACAGAGGAACTGTGCTTAATAAGGTCATTTGTAACCTCTCCGTGATGTGAGCAGCTGTGTAGTAGCTCTGTTACAGAACCAGATCTATAAACCAGACATTATGATTATAGTATCCTGTTAGGCCATTGCTGGGTGAAGATTTTTTTGAAGTTTCTGGATTTGATAATTTATAATGCTTACAATAATTGTGCTTTATTTTCCAAAAAGAAATGCCCCAAACTGTAAAATTGTAAATTATATTATTTTAGAGTTATTATCATGTTTCCTGTAGGTTTTTTTATGGTTGCTTATCATAGCCATGATATAAAAGAATATTTAGAGATGTGCTTTAGTGCCTCTGTTTCCAGAGTACTACTTAAGTTTACTTTTCAATGGGTTTTTTTTTCTAATTAGAGATGCAGATATGAATTAGGGCATATGGGCTGAGTCCAATGCTATTGAATTCAAGAGTAAGAGTCTGACTTCAGGGGATGTTAAATCAGTCACTTTGGCCAAACATTGAAATTTCAGTGTTTTCTTGTGAAGTGTTGAAATGCAGGAATCAGTCTCAGATCAGATCCAGCTTTCTTGACTGTTTTTTATCCTTGGCTAAGCCTTCAAACAGCTTCTGTTGAAAATACAAGGTTTGTTACCGTCTCCAGTATGAGCAGGGCTGGTTAATTTCTGAGGAGTCCTAGTACGAACAGTCTAGAAAATGAAACTCAGAAGTGAATATTCTTCTTGTGTTGACAGTCTGCTTACAAAAATGCAGTCTTGTGTGAAGAAGTGGTCCTCCATAAAAATAAGCACATGCACTACGAACTATGGTTGGCAACATTTAATAAATGCTGCAGTTTAGGCATGGAACATATGTTTTGTGTGAGTGATTTCCCTTTAGTCCTAAAGTAAACGATGCTATTTCTTATGAACTTTCAATAAGAAATCCCTGAAGGGTTAAAACTTTTGATTGATTGCTATCCTTTTTTTCCCCACCTTTTTTTTTTTTTTTTTTTCTGTTTTCCCTGCAGAATGAGCTTCAGAGTGCATAATTCTCACTCCTGGACAAATTAAGAAGGGAAAAAAAAAATACCGTTTTTACAACAAATACTTTGTAGGACAACAAGTATTCACACAGTAGAAGTATCGACTAAGAAAGCTGGGAAATTTTACACAAAAATCTGCTGAGAGGTGAGCAATAGTGATCAACTAGCACATTCTCTGAAAAGTAAATTATGCGTCCAGCCAGACTAACTATGCTAAAATGAGTGGCAGGAGAAGATGTCAGGATATTTTTCTTTATGACCTCCATTGGTATGTGTTGATTTTTTTTGGCACTGCCCCAAGCCCCAAGTGTATACAGTTGAACAAGGGGAAAAGGCAGCAGATTTTATTGATTCATAATATGGCTTGCTGTAACGTTCTGAGGGAAAACAAAGGGCTTATGTTAGTTATAAGGTACTGTAATATATATTTAACTGGTATAAATTATAAGGTTGTCTCTCCTTAAGAGTATAAAATATAAGGTTGCTTCAGAGACATTCTGAAGTAAAAAATGATTAAAGCACTGTCCAAAGTAGACAAATTCATCAAACAAACTCAGTTATCAAAAGAACACAAACTTATGTATGAATTATTTGCTCCTGCTTAGTTTTACCAAAGGCTGCTAACCATTGCCCGTCCGAGATGAAGGGTAATTTTGTACTGAAGACCGCACCATGGCACGGGATGTATTGCAGAATAGATCAGGTAACTTGACTTAGTTTTTCTCCTCAATGCTGTTTCCAGCCAAAGTTCCTATGAGTGGGAAGCATCATTTTCTCTAAAAGTTGGGGGCCTTTTGACTTAACACAATGTGGGATTTTTATAGATCCAAATAATTTCCAGAGATCCCTGCCTCTCTCTGTGTGCTGTCCTGAAATGTATCTATTAATATCCATAAGCACAAGCAGAGCTCGATGCGGTGGGTGCACTGAACTGTCATGGTGCATGGTGAGGTTTGTGTATGGTCAGGTCAGTATGGCAAACCTATTTTTGATGTTGATCAAAATGTAAAATCGTTGCCAGAGGGAAGTTACAGCATCACTTCTGGGTATAAATGGGTCTTTACAGTGCCCTCAGAAGAAGAGGCAACTAAGGCTGAAGACTGGAGTGGTGGCTGCCATGTAGCATCCAGGATCTCAGCATGTCAGTGACCCGCTACATGGGGGCAATCAGTGGGTTGCTGTGGGGCAGATGTAGGGCAATAGATTACCCAAGACAAAAGGCCTTGCTTGTGTAAAATTCATGATGAGCCTGGGGTACCAACCTCTCAAACTGTTTGCAGCCATCCCAAAACCTATGTTACCTCTTCTAAGCACCAAGAAGATAGTATTTCTTAGGAAAAACTGTAATTTCTCACATGCACTATTAATTTTAAGGCTGGAATTGATATGTGACCAAAGTAAAAGTGCTCCAAACCTAATCAATTGAATATAAATACTGAAGTTGTACACACAGCACGGATCACTGTAGAATTTGCCAAACTAGCTATCTAAAATGTAGCTAAAAAGAGTTATGAATATCTAGGGTGAAATTCTGACTCGCTGAAAAGAGTGGGAATTCTGCCATTGATCTGAACAAGGCTACAATTTCTCTCTCCTTAGACTCCCTCCCCTGCATCTTTTCATTTTATTAGCCATTTCGCTTGCTGTTTGCATGCATTTTTATTTTACATGGGAGCTCATATTAAGTCAGAATATAATATTTCACAATTGGCAAGACAACCGCCATCCTGCAACTGCAGTTGTAGTTGCCCGTAGGGAAGCAGCGAGTGGCTAATGGCCAGTAAACTGCAGTATCGAGGAGGGGTTACAAAGGAAGCAGAGCAGCGGTGGAGCAGAAGAGGAAAGGGGCCCCTGCTTTGCATTCTTCTACGTGGGAGTCAGGCAGAAGCTGCAGCCATCTGTGCTCTTAGATGCTGCCATTACGTACTCTGCAATGGTAAAACTGGCTGCCGCAGTGGTCATTCAGGCTCTTTTTTTCCCCAGTCGTTATCCAGCGTGAGCTGCAGTGGTTTGAATCTTCCTCCAACCCACTCGTTGCATGTGTTGACTGCGGAGCTAAAGAGCCTGCTCCTAAAGCTGAGAAGTAGGTGATCTGTGCTCTTTCTGCTGACATCTTTTACAAGGGATGTTTCATGCATGGTGGATGATACTTCACTGGTGACTGGCAAAACATGACTAGTAGCTACACGCAGAACACTACTTCTCTGAACCAGGTCCAGCTTTCTGACTTATTGGAGAAAGGCCCGATCTCTTACTTTGGCAAATCTTCCAATCCATCCATCCCTATTAGTTTTTTCTTTATAGGGGAAATGTTGCCTCCAGTAAAAGAAGAAATTAATGAAAAATACACTCGGTACATTTGCTGCTGATGTTTCTCTGTTAGCTTTTGTTAACAGTTTCAAGGAAGCTTTCTGTGAGTACAGAAGGCTTTCAGGAGGCAGGCCAGCCCTCCAAAGGTATTGGCTAAAACGCTTTGTGCACCCCTTTGCTCACAGCTGTGGTCCCAACAAAGCTGCAGTCCTCAGTGGCATTGCACTGTATCATGTTATATTTGCAGTCCTTCTGGAATGCTTTTTTTCCATATACTTTATCCAGAGTTTGGTCATATATTATCTGCCTGACAACTCGACACCTATAAAAATTTATGAATTTGTATTAAAACCAATACTTGATTATGTCAGTGTTTATGAGGCTTCCCATGAGCCCTATATTCTTCAGTTGAGTCTAGCTATAGCCCCTCATAATAATAATAAAACAGGCCGTATTTCACCATTTCTCTGTTAACATGACTCCCTGCTAGCAATTACAGTAGCTACCAGCTCACACTTTTGTTGATTTTAAGGATTTGCTGCCTTGTAAGGGTCTTTGCTGATCTAAACACACATAGACATATATTCAGTGGGCCTCCTTAACTAGAAATAGCTGTGAGTGCATTTTTCAGTTTTCAGAGAACAACGTCTATCTACAGTTACTCACACAGAAGTGTGTAGTGACTCATAATGAATGCGTAATTGTGGGTTTATGTACTGATAATAAGAAGAAATTGACACCACTGGGTCCATTGTGTTTGCAAATGGTCCGGATATGGAGACCAACAGAAAAAATAAAGAAGAAAAAGCAAAGAAGCTTCTCCTTCCTGCAGTAACCTTCTTCTTATTTCCATCCCTTACTTGTCTGGATCAGCCTTAAGTACTTCATTCTGGGGCTTGATAGAGAACTTGCATGGAGTGCCAGCTGCAGCCCATACACTTAAGCAATATATGAGTTGTCTTCTGGCTTCTGCAAAGGAGGGTGTTTCACCTAAAGTTAATATTTTACAGTCTGGTTTTGGTATTGTGCAATTCTTCAATCTTCATTACCCAGTTTGTAAAGTCAAACCAATGCATACAGTAAGACCATAAAGGAGAAGTAAGAATCTAGCATTTTAAATAAGAAGTTAGCGAGTCTGGGAGATTTCTAAGCTTTAATACTAGCAATGGTAACATACTACTACTGTTAGGGTAACCGTAAGCTGGACAACATGATTGCAATATAAAGATTCTTACATCCTAAGAATGGTAAAGTTATTTTGAAAAATGAATCAGGGACATAACTTTTTATATAGACAAATGTTTACATATAATATAAAACACACATCCACATTATCCTAATTCAGAATACCCTAATTACTACCGAGGAAGAACATGGAGGGGTACAAATAGTATATGTGAAACACAGGAGCAAATTTCTTTTAATTTCCATTTCTTTACTTCCCATAACACACAGATATAATATTTCTGTAATATGAGAATGCCACAGGGATAATTTTTGCTGGTTTGAAGGATGAGCTTGATAGAAGTTGGCTCCATAAGTTATAACTGTACATAAATTTACAACTCTTAGCGATGAATATGCAACACATACACAACTTTTAGCCAGCAGTTATATAGCGTTGTAATACGTCTTATGGAGAAGTAGAACTATGATGATTCTTAAACTTTTTCGTTCCTTCTGTATCAGATTGTATCTCCAGGCAAAGAACAGATGACTTATGCCTAAGTTTAAACGGTTTTGAGGTTTTAAGTATAACAGATGTAGATAACACTAGTACTACTCCCCAAAGATTTTTTTTCATGTCTTAAAATACCTCATATGACTTAATTATTTCAAAATAGTGGTGTAAAAACCCTTCAGGATGATAGGTCATACTTTTCCAAGTCAGATTTGAGTTCCACTCCTATAGAAAGCATTTATTGCATTTGCAAAGCTTGAGATTGCTGGCAGCAGTAGTATGTTGCATTTTGGAAAGTCCTGCAGGATGTATCCCTATAGCTATACGAAAAGCAGGGATTTAGAAAATGAAGCGAAAGGGGAGAGAAACTGGTAGACTATTCTATGGGTATAAAAAACCTTCTCTTTCCTAGAAAATCTAGCATTCTGGAGCAATCATATAAACCTCTTCCGATATTTGTTGTACTGTCAAAAATGCAGGCAATGAAAGGTAAATGTTTTTGAAAATTATAAAACCAAATAATTTAGAAGTTGGGAACCAGATTCACAAGAGCAGTTAAAAATCGTGTAGGTCAGGAGCAGGTGGTGGTTGCTTCTTTACACCTATTCCAGCAGAATAATTAGACAACTTTCCTATTTTATTCAAAGCAGAGTTTGGAAGCCGTATCTTCCATTTTGTAAGAATATTTCCTAACTAGTGAGGTGATCAGCATTTTTTAGTAAGATTTCTACTGTAAAGATTTCGGGGAAGGATCTAAATGCATATTTTCCTTGCCTTCATAGTGCTCTGACTACTGAGTAGAGAATACAAAAATGCCAGGATTATTTGTTTCTCTTCCTTATACTTGTGAATGTGATCGGTTGTGAATCTTGCCTTTTACTTTTATTGAAAGTTTCCTGAGCCTGAAGCAATTCTTACTTGCAGTTTCTATAATGGTGATATTGTGAGAGGTGGTGGCAGTCAGTAGTACAGATGTATACATCAGAGCTGAAATACAGCACACTCCAGCTTGTGCTCTCACTCTCTCTCTGCTCCTGTCCCTCCTACAGTTAAAGTCCAGATAGTTTGTGCATAGCTGGGTGAAGGTCTTAAGGGATATTTGGATGACTATGCAAAGCTGACTTGTAGTCTAGCAAATATAATTAGCAAGTACACAATTTATTTCAATAACATAAATCACATTCCTTCATAGAAAGTAATAAGTTAATATAATTAAATTTTATAAAATATGAGGAACTAATTTCAAGGTCAAGATAGCAATGGCAGACAAGAGCATTCCTTTTAATTATTTTGTTATTACAGACTTCCTTTACTTTTATTGCACCATAATTGTTAACTAGAGACAATTGTAATTTAAAATATGATACTATTTCCCTAGATAAAAACTGGAAAAATCAGTGTTACGCATTATGCTTTATATTTGCTAGTAAGAGCTTGTAACATCTCCACCTTGTGGTTATTTCTCTGAGTAACGAGCCTAGACTTCTGCATCTCAAATGGTAGGTTATTTTTGCGCTGGGACTCCAGGTTCTCTGAACACAAGTATCTATGCTGAGGGATTTTAGCTAAGAGATTTTTGTATAAAAAATGCCTATTGTACTGACTTTAGATTAAAATCAGTTCTTTTTTCATGCTTTCATCAGACATTATTAAAATTTTATATTTTAGACAATATCAATAATTAAAGTCAGGCATAAGTGACTACAGAAGCAATAAACATATAGGATGACTGAAACTGTCCAATTTGAAAAGAAGTGTTTCTTACATAAAAAATGCCATCAAATAAAATAATGAGATGACCCAAGAGATGGGTCAAGAAGATTATCTTTTACTCATCAAAATATTTGCAAGCATCCTCATATTTGATGAAAAGAATGCACACTACGCACAATAATATTCACTATTTTGAGTGGGAAAGTGTTATCATCCCTGTTTTACAAGGGGAAATCTAATTTAAGAGAGAAAGTGCCTTTTCACAAGATCACAGAGCGAGACAATGATGGAAGAGTAACCCAGACTTTCTGTTTTACAGTCTCTGGTGTTTTACTGTTAGATCTGCCATCTCTCATCTTGATTTAGCATATTAATATCAGGAAATTGTCTACTCAACTGTAAGAAACCTCAGATCACACTCAGCACTAGTTGCAGAAGTTGAGCTGCTTTATTTTTACTTTTTCAGTTTGCAAATGTAAGAAAAATGTCCCATGACACTTCTGGCATTTCCCTGATCATGATCAGCCAGAAAAAATAGGACATAAGCTCTTTTGTGGTATTTTGGCACTTCCTGCACAGAATTTTAAAATGCCAGGATAGCCAAATAAATAAGTGTAATTATGTTATCTAGGCTTTCTAAAATGCCAGAAATACTTTGGCTTGATATTTTAGATGAAGATGTCCCCCACCTTTTATTTCCAAGTTTCAGTTCTCATTGTAAACATGATTTTATTTTCTCTTAATTTATTGTTCACAGCTATTTCACTTTTCTCCATATGAATCTTTCCTGGTTTTATTGTAGTCATTGTAACTTCCTTTATAGCATATAATTTGTGAAAAGCTACTCATCAGCCTTTTGTAATGCATCATATAAAGGGAGTACGATAAAATCATTTGACATAATGGCATGAATATAGGCAGCATCATTCATTCACTCTCCATGTTTAGAGATACCTTATAGACAGAAAAGCTGTGTTAGCTCTGGCCACTGACCTTCTATTTCTATTTTTTTTTTGAGGGTTTTGTCCTCCTTACCCCGCTAAAAGCAGTACCTTTCTTTAAAGAAAAAGTGCCAATCCTGTAATTGCTGTGATAGGTCCAGGATGCCGCGTCACACTCTGCTGATGTTTCTTCCCATTTCTGTGACTCATCCTGAGACAGACAGTGGTACCCAAAGTGCCCTTTCTGTTCCCCATTTCTACAGGGCTGTGTCCAGTCCCTGAAGTGAGAGGAACCATGAGTGAAAAATGAGTACTCATCTATTGGTAGAAAGAATGAGACTTCTTTTTTTTTTTTTTTTTTTTTTNTTTTTGCTGACAGAGCTCTTTTTTCTGTCCTCAGTGTCCTATTGAATATTTATCCAAAAAAAGTCTATCAGGGCTTAAGGGCTCAAACACATCTCTTCTAGCTGTAGGCACCACAGGCAGCAACAAAAATGCCTCTAGTCAAAAGACTAGAAAATGAGATTTTTTTCCTATCTGAATAGCCTTCTGGAGGCACCAAAAATAATGTGGTGTGATTCTTTGTGGCAGCCTTGCAAAAGCATCAATTTGGGTACAGCTGTGATTGTACGCTCTGAGAGCCGATAACAAAAAAAAAGATATTTTAAACTCCTGTCAGAAGTGACTTGTCCCAGTGAGGGTGTGAATAAGATTTTGAATAGCTAGAAAATGCTCGGTAATGACAGTCCAAAGTAGCCCAAAGTGTTAGAAGAAATGGCACTCCATGGGGAGTGAGACTAACACAAGATGAAGTCTTGGAGAGCTTTTGTTAAATTCAGAGATCAGCTGAGAGATAAATCTGACAGAGGAGGAAAGGAAGGGATTTTGACAGCAATAGCAAGGGGTGTATCGTGCATATGTAGTCTGTGCTTCCTAAGCAGGAGGTAGAGTTTTGAGGTGTGGAAAAAAGCTGGAAGGAGGAGCTGTGAGGGTGGGGGATGATAAGGAAAAGTGGTGAATGTGGCCAAAGATGGAACAGATTAATCTAGCTAAATATAGATGTCTTCATTGTAGGTGTCAATATCTAAGCTAGTCATCCCAGCCTCCTTAATGGTGCATTCTCAAAAGATTACTCAGAGAGGATGTATTCCTCACTCATAACTTCACACAACTGCTTTCTAGTTGTCAGCTTGTGAACTAGTCATGGATTTTATAGTCAGTACAGAAGAGGAGGCACTTTGAGGGCATGGTTAATGCCCCCATGAAGTAGTCATGTAAAGTAAATCATAGACAAATCATGCTAAAGTTTCTCTTTTCTCTATTCGCTACAAAGAGAATGCAGATTGATAGCTCGAATGCAACATCTGAATCACACGTCTGTGATTTAGGCTATAGAAACCATGTCCTGCCCAACTAATCTCCACAAGATCCAAATTATGCGCTCTTATCACCAGTGAAAAAGATCTAGAACTTACTGAAGGACTTCAGCTCCAGAGCTGTGGTGCCACCCACCCTGGCCACCTTTGTCCTCACGCGCTGGCTGTGTAGCATGGTGTAACCCCAACTCTGGTGTTCAGAGCTGTCCTGACCATTTAGTAGTCTTCTTAAGATTAGGTGCTGGTGATAGGAGACTGGACTCGATGACACGGTTTGATTTCTGAAACAGAATAACCCAAATAGAAAATGTGGTTGTGGCCTGTGTTCCTTCAGGCGCAGTACAGTTTTGATCACCATATAGTGACTAAACCATACTGCCCTGTTTCATCGGCAAGATTTCAGAATGCTACTGTATTAAATAACCATGGAGCTTTGAAGACCACATCAGTTGAAGGATGGGTGGGCAAACTTTAAAAGGCTAGAAAAGTTTGTTCAAATAACACATTCAGATGCTTATTGGAAAATAATTGGTCTGGAAATCAAGCTTCAGTGCCTCCTTGTCTCAGACATTTGCAATGCTGAAGGAAAGCCACACCTTTCAGACTTGTGCTCTGCTGAAGTTCAGTGGGGCTCCAAAGAGTTTTTGAAATGTTAAACTTTGCAGCATTTTTTCCAAGAGGGAAAATTTTGCCCCGTTCTGTTTGAAAAAGTCTGCCTGCGACTAATTAAAAGCAGCACGTAGCACACATTGCAACAGTGCCATTGTCGCCGAGCCCCGTAGGTGGTCCTGAAGACCGCAGGCATTTGCCTCCTGTGGGCTCCGGCAGGCGAGGGCTAGCGGCGGTGCTGCTCCCATTGACAAGAGAGCCCCAGCAGCCCTGACTCAGGCAACGCCTCTGATGAAGCCAGCTGGAGCCGTGCCTCAGCGAGGGCTGCAGGGTTTGGCCCTGAATGCTTCCAAACAGGATGGATGCTTCAGCCCAGGAAACGCTCTGCGCAACAGGCTGTCGCCCCCAGATCCGCTTGATGTTAGTGGTATGCGGATACAGTGTTAATCTACAGCCACAGGGTAGAATAAAGTTGACATTAGCGCCAACTGTACTTGCTTAGCCAAACCCTGCTCAAGTCTTCCTCATCCTGTAGACTGAGAAATGCTTAGGATGGTCAAAACCCAAAATGTTTATTTTTAATCAGTGAAAGCATCTTAATTAGGTTTTAGGGGGTCGTGGGCTGTGTGCACACACGCACAAATTTCTATTACCCAGAGCATGAGTTAAGGAAATAAGAAAAGTCAACCCTGTGGTGTTCAATATAATCTGATGGAGAGCATCAAGGGATATAGCTTGTTCCCTGACTCCACTCAGCCATCTGTAACGTAGTAACAGCAGCATTTTCCTTCCAAGCTCTTCTAAGGTTTAGCTGGTCGCCTTCTATAGCATCGCTTGCAATAATCATGGTGGGCAATATTAACTGGGGTAGAGCAATATCATGACAAAAATTTGAAAGCAGGCTTTTTCTTTGGAGTTGAAGAGAAGTTCTGCTTAAAACCATTGCTAGCATGACATGCAACCACGCTATTTATAGAGATTTAGATCTATTACCTTAGTTTTTACTGAAAGCCACTGTCTGCAGCAAAGAAAACAAAAATACTATTTTTTTTGTGTTTATCTTAAATTCATGCTTCGTCTGCTAAAATACATATTTGGAGGTTTTTAAATGAATATGTAAACTTCTGAATTTGACATTTTCTGAAACAGGATTTTTATACTGATGATGCTAGGAGTCTAAAAGAAAACAACCTTCCTTTTGTAATTAAGCAGAGCAGCTATTTATACTGCTGGCTGCTGGCTGCATTCCAGTTCAAAGTGCACTCATGGCATCAATTTAAAGGGCATATGTTGGAGGGAAACACACAAAAGTGGTTTGGAAAGAGGTATGGAGTAAAAATTTCTGAAGCGCCTAAGTCTCTTCAAGGAGTGAGACTTCAAGGACACTCACCTGACTTTGAAAATTTTACCCAGGCTTACGAGAAACAGAGGATGACTTAAAGTTCGCTGCGATCCTCTGTAGCCACAGAGAATTCCACACTTTTGGGACAGGCTTTATTTGAGTTACTCAAGATGTACTTGCCCTTATTCCTGTGTTAGAAGGACGTCCAATTTAATTTAAATGATTTGTCTTGACTTCAACAACAGCAGGATTATGTCCCGAGTCATTCGTCGGTAGAAGACTCAGAAATTTCTTTACCCCTTTTAATGTGAATATTTTTCTTTCTTCTTGCAAATTTTAGCTTCCATACTGACTTCTTTTTAGGTATGCCAGGTGCATTATTAAAAAAGCCTATCTTTAGGACAGCAAAGCATTTTTTCTCTAACGTTTCCAGTTTCCACCAGCCTAAATAGGAAAAAGCCTAAGTCTGCCCTCGAGTGTGTACATTTTATTGCATAGCTGAAACCAAATTCTGCATGGAAACATTTTATCAAGTACCTTATTTTTCTACACATTCCTGGAGGACCTGCAAAGGAGGAGCTTGTCAGCTAAATTGAAAACATACTAATAAAGTTAAAAAGTTAATGGGAGACATTTGCAATTTCCCAATAATTTTCCTAGTGACTTAAACTCGAAATAACTGTGTATACTTCTGCTACTGTTTTCCTTACATCTTTGTATCAAATGACATGCACAAGAATTAGTGCCGGATATCTACCATTTGTCGCACACCTATCAAATTATAGTTTTGCTAGGCAAACTTACAGTTCAGGTGGCCAGATCTCTGTTTGTCTGGGAGGCTATTTTCAATTACTTATAAGTAATAATGTGTGTTTTATAACTCAAACCACTTGTATAAATAGAGCTTAAAACCTTGTGACTGAGGCAATAAAATAGAAGCAAAGGTTTAGCTGTTGTAACGTACTATGCAGTCCATTTAAGGGCAGTGGCTGAAATACAGTTCCAGACTCTGGGCCACTTTTGTGATAACTAGACAATATAAAAATAATTCTTTTTTTTCTATGATTAGGATGTTTATTATCCTAATAAAGCAGCTGTAATGATTGCTGCTTCTTTCAGTGAGCCTTGGTGAACCAAGACACTTCCGCATGCTCTGCTAAAGAGTATGGGCTGACAGTGTTACCTTTGCCTTATATCTCCAGGCTTGCAAAAGGGTGCCATTTAAAGTTATGATTTTCATTTAAGGCTATGCAGAAGGATAGATCTGCAGGGCTTGGTTAATTCTGTCTTACGTTCTTCTGTGTCTCCTTTCCACTCTCCGTTTACTGTGACTCGACTATCGTATCTGAAAATCACATGGCCGGTCATGTATTTATACCAACTAATGCTGCGTGTCATTGGCATCCTGACTGAAAGGTCAAGAGAGAAATAGTTTTGATGGACTGACTAGCTGTTTCAAAGGATATCTTTTGGTTTTCTTTTTCATTCCCTTCAGAATAAAGTTTTCTGTTCAGACACCTATTTTATAAAATTTGTGTATTTGCTAGATCTTCTTGGCCTCAGGAAAAAAATAAAAAATAAAGTGACATCTTATTCCTTTCTTTTATCTGCCTTAAGTCTCCAAGAATATTCTCCTGCATTCTTGCCTCTACTGATAACATCTCTTCTAGCTGCTAAAGAGCTGACAGCATATTACAGGGGTTGCACAGTACTGAACCCTTCTCATTTAGGTTTGGCCTGAATGCCAAAAATGTTGACCTTTTCTGTATTTAATATTGCTTAGAAGAGGCATCTTTCCAAGTCTTAATATAATCTACTGCTGAACCTTCTCATCCTCCTCCACTTCCCCTCCCCTTCGATCTTCTAGCACTCCTAGTTCAATATATAGGATACAGACACCCTGCATCGCCTGGCATATCCTTTTACGTATATCCAGAGGATTCAGGAATTCTTTTGAATTCCTTAAGTGCTGCTGTATTTATCCTACTAGTCAGATTCTTTTATCAGTTTCTGATATCAGTGTCTGTTTATCTTTAAGGATTTAATAGTCTGCCAGTGTAAGTGTGTAAGTGTGTGAGCGTAAGTGGCTCATTTCTTTCCCACACCTTTTTTTTTACCTGTCAGCTTTTGCCCATCGGTTCTTTTGAGAGAGAATTTTTTTGAATGAGGACTTGTCCTTCTCATAAACAATACAGAATAGAAACAGGAGTGTACAATATCACGTAACTTTTTTACTTTTTGTTATGAATGGGAACATCTAATAATATCCCAGACCAACCACCTTCGTTCTGCTATATCTATTTAAATATTTTTCATACAGGAGTGATCAAAACAAAATTTTAATTAAGTTTTATGATCTGGAATGTTTCTGAATCATAGGGGTGATCCATGAAAATGCAAACATTTTGAATAGCTGCTTTTGGATTTGCTCAGATTTTCCAGTTGGACCCTTCCGACTGAAATTTCTATTCTATTCTATTCTATTCTATTCTATTCTATTCTATTCTATTCTATTCTATATATGACTAAGTTACCATTTTTGCTTATATACAAGATGAATGATATATTAGTTGGCTTGCTAAGCCTTTTTTCAAATCAAATCAAATTATAATAAAATTCTAGAGCAGTTTTGAAAAATGGCATGTACCATAGAAATTTTTTGAAAAAGTATCTATGATTTAGCATGATTTTTATTTTCTTCAGAGTTGCAGTGGATTTGCAATTATGTTTGCTGCTCACTGAATGCCTGACGCCTATTTTGAAAGCAGAATCTGGTTTTCAGCTGGAAGAATAATTCCTATAATATTCCATTATAAAATTGTAGCTCACAATGGACCAAATGCTACGACTTTTACAGTTTTTATCCCACAGTCTTCTACCTGATTTGTCACCCATCCTGGATA
The DNA here is from genome assembly GCA_008711295.1 of Anarhynchus alexandrinus. Lineage (NCBI taxonomy): Eukaryota > Metazoa > Chordata > Aves > Charadriiformes > Charadriidae > Anarhynchus > Anarhynchus alexandrinus. The sequence continues at coordinate 464,121 of VUYV01000112.1, forward strand.
CTGAGGAAAGTGGTTTTGTAAGCCAACAAAACAGAGCCACGTCCTGGGCCAGCTTGCTTCCAACAGCTGTCCCCCATGAAAAAAATTACTTGATAATGCCTCCAGATACACTGTTCCAAACATAAAGATGCAGTTCTCAAAAGTCAGTTCCATTAAAACTTACTCTTTTGAGCCAAGCCCAAACCATGGTGGTGCTGGGAATATGCTTTCAACCAAACGCCACTAAGCCTATTCTTATTCTCCACAGGGTTGTGAAAAACTCCCCAATAAGGGCAATAACACAGCCCATGGGAAAACCATGCCAAGCGGATGTTAGGATATAATTTCTGATGAGAAGTCCTGTGGTCCCCAGAGATTATTTCCTCATTCACTAAGCAGATTCAGCCTCCTGATGGAACAAGCAAATATAATACAATGGACGGGATCTGCCCTTCTCTTTGTACTCAGTGTAAGTTTACACTATTAAATCCTGAAAGAGAGACTCCTTTTCAAGCACAAAGACACTCAAGGGGTAATACATCCCTTATTCTAAATTGCTGTATTATGCTTCAAGTTAAAATGGCAGAGATTTTTTGGGACTTCAAACTAGTTCAAAGTGGGGAATGTAACACAGTGGAGCGTCACTCTTTCAAATTTTCTTTTCATCATCACCCTTACATATCTTTATCTCTTCTCTGTCCTCCTTTTCTTACTCCAGCTACTTACTTCCTTGTAATGCTGACCCAAAAAGTCTGTAGCTAACATGGAGTGATTATCTCCCAATGTTACAGCAGTAAAATTTCCAACAGTGTGGTGTAAACTTCCCAAAGAAAATTCTGTTTTGCAATCTGTCAAACTCGCGAAATGAACTTAGCAGATGTAGAATCTAGCCCTGTGTGTTGTCTTCATCCTTTGCTGTCTGACGTTTTTTCCACCCCCTTTTTAATGTAACCTCTCAATCTCAATAGGCAGCTGATCGACCTACTGCAGCCAGACTTGGCTGCTGTAAGTTCAGCAGTTACCTTCAGAATAATGACCAAGAAATGTATAAAGCACTTATGGATGAGTCCATGTGCAGTAACTCAGAACTCCTATTAGGCATTATTGACACGTTTCAGGTGTATCTCTCTATCAGCTAGCAGCAGGATCTGTTCTTTCTAAAGATGAAGAGCAGGAGGTAGGAAGGGAAAAGTCAGTTCTAGCTGTAAATTCTGCCTTTTTAATCCCACTGACCTGTTTTTTCTTTCATGCTGGGCAGATACATTACCTTTGAATTGTGTCCACCATATGATTAAAACTTATGGAAGGGCTGTTGCAGTCCAAAAACACTGAAAAAAAGACAATAGAAATTTCCACTGTCTTTACAAAAAGCAAGGTCTTGCACTAGTTAAACTCTGATACAATGTTTGGATTTAATTACAGTAGGCCAAATTCTGCCCTCAGATACACCAGTCAACTTGGGTAAGACTTGGCACGGAGAGGACATTTTCAAATCTAATACCATGGTATTTTTCTAATACCATGCCAAATAGGGCATAATATATTTTTAGAAACTTTCTCATTTATAATAATAAAATGCTCTTCAAGATGATTCATATTAAAAGAAACAATTATTTTGGCTTACAGGACATTTTTGTAACTATGTGTAGACACTTATTTGGATGCAATTCAGGAGCATGTAAATTCAGAACATGGATGCATGCCAGTGGCAGGGATGAAAAAAAATCTCAACGAAGTGAGCTGTTACTCAGTAGCTGTTGTTTCCTTTGCCTGCTAGCTCAGAGCTCCCTATAGCTTCATAGAGATGAAGAACTGGAAGGCACCTCTAGAGGTCATCTATACTTCTCCAGAAGGACAAATTCAAACTGACAAGGACAAACATCTGTCAGTGATGGTTTAATATCTATTGAAAACAGTTTAAAAAGGGAAATTCCATGCCCTCCCATATTCTGCAGTATTTTTGCAGATAGGCAAGCTTTTCCTAATGGCTAATTTTAATGGCTTTTGCCATTAAAATTGCAAATTAAGCAGATTTCTTCTTTTTCTTTCCACTGTGGTCAGGAGGAACAGCTGAGCATGTCCTCACTGGAAAGTTGTCAGTTTATCTCCTTTCAATCTCTTCTTTTAGAAGAGACATGGTAGAGAACCTTCAGCTTTTCCATCTCGTTTAGATGCACATTAAACCCTCTCTATACTTGCTGCTGTCCTTGGGGCCTTTCCCCAGTTATCTCCATCTGTTTCACTTGCAGTGCCAAAAGCACCAGCTCAGATCTGACCAGCAGTGAGGAGAGTACAATAATAATTTCCCATATGTTGCATGTAACTTTTCTCAGTTTGCAATAGTCTCGCATTGTTGGCTCACATTTAATCCATAATCCACCATGAACCTCATGTGCATCTACCTGTACTAATTGTTACCTTCAGATTTTAGACCATTTCTCCAACTTGTCAAGATCCTTTGAATTCTAATTTACGCCTTCAAAAGGGTTTGTGACACCTTTCATATTGTAGTACTTCAGTCCATTATTCAAAACATTAACTTTTGAAGAAAATTGGCCCTGGGTAGATAATGCTTCAACAGTTCCATATTTTTAAGAGTGAACAATGGCTAATGACTATTTAAAAGTAATATTTCACTCATCTATGCACCCCTAATAGGACAACTTCACTACAATCTATTTTAATTTATTTAATATAGCATCAAAAGTCTTTCTAAGGACATAGTTATTCTGTGATTTTTCTCCTAAGCAGCTAAAAATCAAATTATTTCTTTCCTTGGGTGGGTGCATCATTTCCAAGGCAAAATAAAAAAAGCTCTATATTTAAGGTGCATGCTCCTAAGAAATAACATTGTTAAATCAAAGCTATTACTGCTCATACTTTGTTAACTTGAATACAGGCAGTCTATTTATTAACATGGATGAAAAATTATTACAGTTATTAACCTGTAAATTACTGGTGTAATATGTTATTCCAATCATTCTCTGGGAGGGTAGGGGAATGCGAACAATATTTTGAGGGTTACTTGTAATGCAACTTGCCATCTTTCTGCTGAAGTCAAAAAGAGACTATAAGGACAACAATTCTGATTTATCACTTTTTATCCCTTTTTCATCTACCGAAAGCAGGGAGCACTCATTATACTCTGGGCAGAAAAGGTTGTTCTGCCTCAGGCTGTGTTATTTCCCCTCTCCCCTTTTGCCTTCTCACATCATTCATAACAGAAGAAGCATTTCTAAGCCATGTTTTAAGGAAAGCTGCTACAGTATTGTCCTGTGGAGAACATAGTTTGATGTAGCCCAGAAGGTCACAGAGCTACCAGATCAGCAAATGGTCTCTTTTTGATCCTACAAAGCTTCTGTCTGAAATTCTCCACACCCCCGCCACTTTGATGAGGGTTTGGGGTTTTTTGCAGCTATTAGCTTTTTGTTATTCAAAACCAGGTGATATTTTAATGCAACAAGTACTGAAATTGAATGATATTAAGCATCTCTGGTGTACTAGACAATGTAATAAGAATTTTTGGTGCATTCATATGTGTCTAGAATGTTTTGTTATTATGTTGGGGTTTTTTTATGATGATGCATTGTCGTCTCCTGGACAAAGTTTCTGGACAAGTAATAGCACAAAGCCATTTTGCCAATGATTTCTGGAGACAATAATTCCTCAGACATAGGCGTTAGAGAATTAAAAGTCAGAAATCTACCAAAGAATAACTTTTTTTTTGTTTTGCAAAGTCTAAACTTTAGTTACTGTTGGTAACCCTTTAATGTCTGCAAGCATTCCCCAATGTGCCTCAGATCAACAGACCATGTTAAGTTGACATGTTTAATTAGGTATGTGTAGATATATATCTCTCTATATAGAAAGATATAGACACAGGTATATCTTGTATTTGTGTGTGCATGTGCATGTATGTGAATGAGGGGCATGGAAAAAAGGTAGTGTTATGGAGGCCTGGATTTGCAGTGAAGTGTATATCTTTGCTGCTTCTGACCACATGCATCAAGTTTCTTTCTTATGATTTTATTTTTGTGTAGACACGGAGCAACACATCGGACACCAGCCAGTTATACTCCTTTCAATCGAAGAACAGGACCTGTTATTTGTGGGTGCTCCGGACTGGAGACACGGTTGAAAATGCACAAAGCCCAGCTGAGCAGAGTAGGCAGAGCACTCGGCTCATTCCAGCAGGGGAGAAACCTGTCAACACCATCTTTGTGGACTACAAAGTGGTGATAAATTTGGGAGTTCCCCTACCAGTCCATTTTCCTAGTGCACAGGCAAGTAAAGCAATTTAGGGAAAACATAGACTTTTTTGTGCAGGGCAGTGTAGATTTAGGGCAAGCATAACTGGAGTTTTCTAGCTGATATAAATCTCCTTAATGATGTACAAGGGATGGTATAGAATTTGCTTTGTTTTGGCATAGATCTTCATGGGCAAGGACACATAAGTTTGCCCGGGTATGTTTCTTTGACTCCCTTGAGAGTTAGGTAGGGATGCATGGAGAGAAGAGGGACACAAATGAAAGGTCAGAACCCATTTGCCTGACCTGCATGTCCATACCTTTATATTCAACTTGCAAATTAATTATTTGGAGCTAAAACTGCACTGTCTGAAAGGTACATACCCAAGTCCTTTTGGTCATAGCTGTAAATTGTTTATGACTGGTTGTACTTTGCGCTGCCTGCCCAGAATCAAGGCAGCCTCTGTGAACTCCTTTCTACTCTCTGTACCACTAGGAGTAAACTTTAGTTTCTGGTGAAACACCTGGACTGCAAAACACAGCCAAGCAGCAGATTGGAAAAATGGTGCCTCTTCGGAGGCAGGTCTTGAATCTATGTCAGTGTTCTGTTTTTCCCATGGCATCTGTTAGACATGGAAAAATATTGGGCATAAGCCGTCTCTCCTAGAATCTTCTTGAAGGTAGTAAAAAATGTCACTTATTTATTTAATCTCTGCTCTGTACGTTGTCAAAAAGTTTACTTTCTGTATCACCTTCAGTGATGAGGTAGTGTACCCCTTCTGCTGGTCTTCTGACAGACCACCTTTTCTGCCCTTCAGCCTCCACCTTAGGACAAGAGGAACTTTTCCAGGAGCACAAATAATCAGATCTCCTGCACTGTGTTCCCTGCCTCTTTGAAGAATCCTTAAATTTTTCTTCCATTCTTTGGCTCCTCATTCCTCCATTGCACTTTCAGTGTGTATTTACTTTGGCAATATGTATTTCAAAGCAGAAAAATTACGGTTGATAGTACCTTTTTCCTTCTTTATTTCAGTTACACACCAGCAATAGGGATCAGCTTTGCTCTGTAGGGTCTCCTTCCTGTGGCTGCCCGTGGCTTTTCTCCTAGTGCTGTGCCTTTGTTTCTCTCAGTGTTTTGCCTTGCCCACTTGCACGGAACTGTAAATGGATCTGCTACTGGCATGTCCCATTTGCTTCCAAGCTCATGGTCCAAGAATATCCTCTTAAACCAATGTCCATTTCTCCCGTGAGATCTTCTAAAATGGACATGCCTATGCCACCACCTTTGCCTGTGCTGTGTAGTTAACTTTGCTTCTCCGTGCGGTAGTGTTTCAGATACTGAGTAACATCAATGTTGAGATGATCAATGTTATGTTAATTTATGTTTCAAAAGAATGAGAGTCTATGAATTTGCCAGGTGGACTTAATGCTGGTTTGAGGTAGCTTCTTATGAATATCTAGCAGATTAATTTGCTGACAGGAGTGGATAACAGGGTCTGAAGTTGTAAATCAAGGGGATCCCCTTATGTGATGGGTATGCCCCATTTCCCAAGCATGCTTTGCATTTTGGATATCAAATTAACTTTCCCAAACTTGCAGGACAGAAATCATTGCTGTGACGCATTTGGAAAAATACCTAGCACTTTTTGACTGTTGTTGTAATACAAAAATAACATATAACAGTATCCACAGGCAGATCACATTACCTAAAGAGCAAGAATTTTTCACAAGAAAGATTTAGTAAATGTCTCAACATATTGAAGTGAACCAGACAAACAGATAAAGATGGTAGACAGACATGCTGCTTTTTATGCAAGTGGAATGCTATTTAAAGTACAAAAGAGTATCTATTGAGCATAATTTAATGGACTTGAGCAAGTTTTATTTTTTGATACCTTTCATATTAGATAGGAGTAAATTATGAAATAATAGCAAAGAGGATATAATATCCATGGATGTCATTTTAGAATAAATTCCAGCTTAGGTTATTGCATGAAAAAGAACTTCAACCCAGCAGGGGTTTGTATCAAAGGTGTAATTCAAAATGGGGGGGAACCACAAAAAACCCCCAATGATTTTTAATGAAAAACATTTTTTAAATGGCCTAAAAGATAATTTTCTTCAAAAGACTGTATGTTCTTTACATATTTTCTTCCCTCTACAATATTTCAGGTATTCCAGTGGGCTGGATGAAAGTCATCTCACTGAATTTATGATGCCTCTTCAGTTTGAACTCACCAGGTCTTTGCCATAAAGTGAAAGGTCTAAAAACTTTTTCCTGATTCTCCTGAAGAGAAAAAAGAGAACCTTATAGTTGGGCCAAATCATTATACAATGTGGTTAGTATTCATTGTCTCCCATGTATTTGTCATCTGGCCAACAAAAACAAACATCCCGGGTCACTCAGAGGATGTGGTATTCATCGCAGCAAGTCTATGATCTCAAGCGAGCTGAGGTGGTTTCATAGGATGCACAATTTGCAAAAAGCCCTAAACAAAGCATGCAGACAGTTTACGCTTTATGTATTGGTATGGATAGCACTGAGTGCAATGTGGGTTTGAAGATACAGCCTTTCCTTAAAGATTTATACAAAAGAGGAAACACAGATTAAAGTTCAAATTGTTACCTGTCCGGACATACTGGCTTTTGAAATGAACAGTAGAAAGGTCCTAGTACAGGTTATCAAAAAAAAAAAAAAATAGAGGATAATATTCTTTATAACATGAACTTTGTAAACCACAATTCAGTGGGCTGAGTTACCAGCAGCAGGTCTTCTAAGGGAGCTCTGGGGCTTTGCTGGCCCCAGGGAGGTCACAGAGTTACCCACCGCTCCTGGGCAGGTGGTGCCTCTCCCTGCATCCCTGCCTGTGGTGCACACAGACCAAGGAGGGTGGATGCACAAGCACCTCGCCGTGCTCTTCCTTACTGCTTTTGGTCCTCCACCACCCTATACTACTGCACTCCCAAAGTCGGTTCCCAGTTGCCATAGGCTGACAGAGGACGTACAGTCTCCCCCACCAGCTTTCCCTGGTGCTATCAGTCTCAGAGAAAGAGGGTCTCAAACCTGAAATTCGAAATGTAGAATTTTTCTTTGAATATGGCTTTATAGATAACCACAATATAATAATAGAACCCTAGAGTTTTCCCCTGCATCTGCCCTTTTAAAGATCCCACAAGATGTGTGTGGTGCCGTTGTCCTGGCGGGGGCTTGCTGGAGCCACTCGCTAGCGTGACTTGGCACTGATCACTTGGGATAATATGCAGAGGGCTCGGCACCCCAAGTTTAGAGTTACTCAACCAAAATCTTGTGTGCTGAAGTCTGCCAATGTCTTGTGTAATCCTAACAAATTCCAGCATTGCTGTGGAAAGCTACAGGACATTTAAGAATTTTCTGGAAACTTTACCATTTTCTTTTCTATTCAGCTTTGGTTTTCTATAAACTGTCTGGCAATTCTTACATGTAAGTTTGCATTAACTGCAACCTTACATTTTAAATTTAAATCAATGTGTAATTGGGTTCCTGGGATCAACAATTAAATTACAGATTTTTTTTCTTGTCTGTTTCCATATGTTTAGACAGAGATACTTTTATTGGTATCCTGAGGGCTAGCAAGCTGTTCAGATAAAGAACAATTGAATTGTTACCTGTTTTTGGTGCTTCATACCTCTCTGGAATAAGAGCCGGGCTCAGGGCTCGTTCTTGGCTAATTGTTAGACAATACTTTTTATTCTACTGCTTTCATAGTGAGCTGGCATCTCTCACCCCCAAGTAGCATATCAACATACAGAGAAATATCAAAGAAACTTCCCTTCTTTCTGTCGTGCTGGGAAAAGAGCAGAACAAAATCATATCCTTTTTTTCACCCCCTTTCTTTCTATTCAGGAGCTTCATGGCATGTCTTTACTGCTCAGGGTGTGGGCTCAAATATGCTACCCCTGTATCAATTAATATTGTAGGATTACAGTAGCAATATGGAAAGCTGAACCATGAGACTTTCTTTGCAAGTGGGAAAGAGGAATCTGACCTAAAACAAAACTGTTTTCACTCACTCACACTCTGTCACCCACATACTCACTAGATCCAAGTTGCGTGTGTCCACGTAATCCAGCCAGCATGCAGGCACCAAAGCGCACGTGTCCATGTGGTCTGGCCAGGGCTCCTGGCAGTGACCCAGAAGACAAGAGACATCAGCTATTGAGTCTTCATGAGATGTCCTGGTCTTTTCTTTGGATGGGAACCACATCTGGTGCCGTGACCTTCTGTAGCAACAAGCTGCAGACGTTCTGTACATGCCATGCAGGGAGGCTGTCCTCACCGTGTGAACACAGGGAGGGGTTTTATAGTGACAAGCTGGGTGTTCCTGGGTTGTTCCCAGCACCTCCATGCTTGGTAGACTGGTCTCAATCTAACCCCTAGTATAATTGCTGCAATAAGAAAAAATAAAAAGGTACTAGATATAAGTCTATAATTAGATATAAATCCATAAATGTAGATATAAATCTGGAGTGAATATGCTGGCGAGTCTGTGAGTTTATGCTGTTTTTCTAACCTCTCCCCTTAGAGTTTAGATATAGTTCTGTGTTTTGCCCAACAAGACCAGGAGTGGATTTTGGTTTCTAGCACATGTACCAAACATCAGTGAAAGGTTCTCTTTGTCTTCTGTTTGATGTTATCAGTCTTGAGAATTGGTCTCATTTCATATTCTTATCAGACTTTGAAGTTCTTCAACTTCTGATTGATTGATTCTTCTGAGCTTTAAATAACAATGTTATGTGATGTGATCTTTGTTTTTATCACTTCCCAGAGGGTGACAAAGAGAGCCAGACTTTTGCATTTTGTAGGGTGTCTTTTGTTGCTATTCTTTTTTTTTTTTTGCAAGAGGAACTTAGCTGGAAATAAAAATACCTCACTAAAACACATGTAGAACTTTACATTCATTAGTGTAACTTTAGAAAAGCTTTGTCCTCACCAGAAGCCTGATTGAGTTTGTTGGATGCTTCTTCTAAGTGTGAAAGTCCCTAAAATACTGTATTCTTGCAGTCTTTGCCAAAGACTGTTACTGCCCACGGTATACGTGGTGGGCTATAAGGTTGTCCGATCTGACTGGTACAACCAACTTCAAGGGAGCTTTGCTCTGTTAAACCAGATTATTTGAAGCTAATGAAGGGCTCCCGGGTCCTTTGGTGGCTTCCAGGTCAGACTTCTCTCCTAAAAAGGAACAAGGAGTCTCTGTGGGCTTCACCCAGAGAAGAAAATATGGTTGCAGGGAACCACGAAAGTTCAGCCCTCCCTGGGGCCCGTTTTGGTTTCCAACCCTTGAAGGTGTTGCGCTACTGCCCGGTCTCTACCATTAGATGGCAACAGCTCCCCGGCTAAACCCGCCGGGGCTGACAGCTGGGGCAGACGGATGGAAAGCTGAATTTCCTTTCCTGTTCCGAAATGCCTTCCAAACCCCGGGCCCGGATCCTGTTTCTGCTTTGGGAGCGGGGAGCTGGCGAGCCCCGAGCATTCCCAGCCCTCTGCGTCCCGCGTCCTGGCCTCTCCGCCCCGCGTTACACACCGCTGCAAAACACGGTGGGCAGCTCACGGCCCCGCGCTTCCCCCCGAAATAGGCGAGAGATGGATTATCTGTGCTGCTGCTTAAAAAAAAAAAAAAGAGTCTAAAACTGCAATAAAAGGAGAAAGATGGGCGCTGGTATCTGAGCGATAAAGTTAATGACTTTTGCTTGAATTGAAAATTTATTTATGAGTTTTGTTGCAGTATGAAGCAGGTTTTCAGCAAGTTTTTCAGCACATTTTGTTGTGCCTTGGGGTACAAACTATAAATGTTTCATTCATCAAACAATGGAGGTCGTGAAACGTTGCACTAGATGATTTTATTTTTTTTTACCTTGCATGCCCTCAAATTAAAAACACTAAGTAGCATCAAAGAAAATACGGTTGCATGGAACCAAGAAAGTTCACCTTAGTCATTCTGCTGCCCAGAGGTCAGATCAGGTATACCAACCTCATTCTCAGGGGATGCTTTTCCAGCCTTGTCTTAAAAGGCATGAAGGCTCCATAAACTCTCAAGCAGTTTGGGTCTTCCCCACGCCAATGACTTCAGTAGCTCTCAAAGAACTGTTTCTCAAGAAAGGGTCAAGATTTTTAGATGGAACCTGCAGCCAAATTTGAGTTTGCAGTGTCAGCTGCTCTAATTCTTCAAGATGGCTAAAGATACAAAGATGTTTCAGTGTCTCAAAGCATGTTACTGTCAATGGACCTGAGAAGTAACAGAGTGCCAACAGAATTACACATTCAAACATACTGAAATTTTCATAACACTTATGCTTTATTTCTTGCCAGACATTAATCAAAGTAGTGATATTTGTGATCAAAGAAACCTAGCTGCCTGAATACTGTGGTTTTCAGTACCACATATGCAGATGTGCACAATCTACATCTTTTAAGCCTATACTTGAAAATTAAAAGTTTCTTCCATTGTGGCTACTATGTTCATGTCTGACCTTAATGAGACAATGAGCATAAGGTTTTCAGCAGTTCTTAGTTTTTTTGTGCTTAGGAACTGTATTTGCCTTTCTATCCTATGTTTTTTTATTCATCATCTTGATTTTCAGTGTAGCTGGGTCATTTTACTCTCTCTTTCCAGCTCGTTCCCATACTACCATTTCAAAGCTGTACTAGAACTTCATTCTGTTAGTGTTCAAAGACATTTTGCTCCTTCCCAGTAAAACTGAGTTTCTGTTTGCAAGCATGGTCTGTCACTTCTAAGATTTTCTGAAGCACTGAGGTCTTTTTGAAATGATTATCCACAACCCTTCCATTTGGGAAAGGTAATTATTCACCTGATCTTATGAGATCTTTTAAGTCATCAAACCGAAGTGCCAAATGATTGCACAATATCTATTTGCTTACTTCTGTTGACACAGAAATTTAGGGCTTCCTGTGGAGGGAAATGCTTTTATCACAATTTTTATTACACAGTGCTACACCTTCCGTCCTTCCTCTTTTAACTTTCTCTTGGACCCAAGGATACCAAGCAGAGAGCTGATGGTATGAATACCACTTTGAACATCCTGAACTGGCTATATATTTGAGCTAGATTCATTGCTTGGGTTAGCTTGAGTTCTTCATGTATGACATTTGCCTGCACCACCTGGATTTTGGATTTACCAGCTATCTTCTGTAGCACCGACTGACCCACCCCCAGAGCAAAAACATAACAATGACAGAAATAACATACTGGGCCAAGAAGAGGCCCCGAATGTGATGTAAATATTTAGTTTCAATCACAGCAAGGAGGGTAAAAGGAAAGTGCATTTGAGAATTTGTAAGTAATACTGCTTGCCTGTAAGCAGGATTTGCTCTATTTATAAAAGTTAATCATTAGGTCAGTTCTAATTAATAATAAACACTCAGTTAAGCATTTCTCTGCATTTAGAATGGTGCTTGCATTCCCTAGTAAATTGAAGTACTTGTTTTAATGTACTCCACAATGTATTGGCAGCCTCTTTAATAAAATTCACTCTTATCCAGCAGATACCTTGGCTGCTGGCATGCTATAGAATGGCTTTTATGGAATCACTTCGAAACAGTTCCTCCTATAATTAGTTATTGTTGTGGGATTGCCATGATAATGGAAAGAAAAATGTTCTTTTTATAATGGCAGTCGTTAACTGACCAGAACAGTCATCATGATGAATAAGAAAACTGCATAAAGTGCAAAAACGTCACCCATCCACCTCAGATCCACCTGAAGAGATGCTCATGCAGCCATCCTGCGCAGGGACAGCCCTTGACCAGACCAGGTAGAGGAATGGCATTTTTCCAGGTGATGCTGATTTACGGGACTCAGCTGTTTCTGAGCAAATCTCCTATCTTAGGAAGGAGCAATTATTCTCACAAGTGTGAATGAAATATTAGGCGGTGGTCCATAATTTAGGGTGTTAGGTCTTTCCTGTGTATGTGAACCTACAGACAAGCTGTGGAAACAACAGAAGTCTTGGAGCGTATCACCACTTGTTTTTCCAGACTAAATATTCTGTTGCAACTGCTGGATTGATTTTGCCTTATTTTTGTTGTTGCTGTTTTTGTTGGGTTTTTAAAGTGTGCTTTCAATTTGCTTCTCACCAAATAAACATAAAATCTTGTCAACAAGTTCCTCTACCCTGAAATCTGATGTAAAGAGAAAGAAAAAATGCCCTGTACTCTTTCCTGTCTTCTGTTTCATAGATGGCAGAAAGCTGAGCGAACAAATAATTTGCAGTGATTTACTTGGCAATCTTCATCTCACGTCCATGGGGGAATTGTCCATATAAAGCCTGTGGTTTTCTAGAATATATTCGTTTTTCAAAAAATATTCTCCAAATTACTTTGGCCAGTAATCTAGTTACCTGGAATACTTGTGGTAAACGAGTGTTTAGTGACAGTAAATATAATTTCCTTTTGTATTTAAGTGAATGTTTGTGGGACATGTTGTAGGTATTTGTGTGGGAGTACCACAAAGCCCTTCATAAAGAAGACTGGCCACCAAATCACAGCCCTTAATGCGAGGCAACTGAGCGCAGGCTGTTATCAGTCCTCTGTCTGTGGTCCTCCCACAGCTGCTGCAGTGTGATATGTTGGCAATTTCTCCTCCTGTCTGCCTGGCCAGCCACGGTGGACTTTGCCACTGCACCAAGCATCACAGGGGGATGCAGCCACAGGGCAGCAGAGGCTGAGGTGCAGCACCTCCTCGTCTGCTGTCTCTGCCACCAGTCTCTGCAGTTGGCAGAAAATGGAGCAGACAGCTGAGGAGCGCAGTTGGCAGAAAGAAAAGTGATAATGTTATAAAATATGTTAAAAACTAAAAAAAACCCATAAGAACTATTTGCTACAACAGATATGAATCAGAGTTTTCTGTTCGTTTAGTAGAGGGCACATTTTTCTTAATAGTCTGAATTCTCTGAAGGGTCATGGTATAGTAAATCCATTACTTCTAGCACTGGAACAAAGATACCACAGCCATACAGTGCAAATTGCTGATCCCATGTAAACTCACTTTACTGTTTCAAATTTGTTCAATAACTTTTGACAGGTTAGCTTTGCAATAGCAGACTACACAGATCAGATATTCCATGTCCTTGTGGAGTCTGAATGAAAGCATAAAGCTGGCATAAATTTCAGCTCTTGTTACTTCAAGAGAAATGTGAATGTTTGCCTATTTCTGATGGGAGTCAGATCTGTCACACTGTGATTTAACAGTGCCCAACATCCAGCATCAGCAGTTGTGGAACTGCAGCCAGAGGATGCTGGTGGGAACATCCCTAAAGCTGTGTTCAAAGTCTCTAGACAACACTTTCCGTCTGCTCTTGCTTTTGAATTACTAGTATGTAGAGTTAGTTTGCAGTTCTTACTCTTGTTGAGAGATTTCATATGCTTTGAAACAGTTTCATCAGATAGTAAACGGGTTTCTGTAAGTGATGACTTCAGAATCTGACTCCTCATACTAGGTCTTCTGAGGATGACCAAATCAGACACATTTTCTTCCTGACTCCTTCATTCGTGTGGAAAAGCTCATCATTCCTGTGCATCCGCTTGGAGCACTGCTACAATGGGAACTCGGGTGGTTGCAATTTATTTCCTTAAAATAATGCCAAACATGGCATTTTAAATAATACCATCATGTTGTATGCAGAATTATCAGCAGTAATCATGCATTTATTATTTATTAGCAGTATTTCCTAATTCTATGTTAGCAAGCAGTAAGGGCTAATAGGAGTAGATGTGTAGAGTGAAACAACAGATACCAAGAACTTGACATCCAGGCTAGACGTGTTGCAAGGTGCTTAATTTCAGACTAACTCCAGCCTACTCCCATTGACTAAAAGGCTGGTCTTGGCTGGAGTAGATTAAGTGCAGTCCTACAGCACATGTTCGAAAAGAAACTCAAGAAAGCCAGTTCATCCATGCCATGACTACTCTGCGATGTGAAAAAAAGCACAGTAAATGGGGGTAACTCTTCTCTACAAAAATAGCCCTGATCAGAACAAAAATACTAACATAGAGGTACCAGCTGATGCCCATGATGTGGGTCTTTGAAAACAACATTTATAACACTCTGAGGTGTTCCATCTGGGTCATTTGCTTAATATGCAAAGAAGTATTGCTATGATTCAATTACTTCAAATCGTATTTTTCTTCAAGCTTTACCTTTACGGCTGTATGCTTGCTTCTAGACAAAGTGTAACTTTTTCCTCATATTTAAGTTTGGGAAGATTGAATAGCTTATAGGTTAGGAAAAAGTGATAAAAAAAAATTATGATCTAAGAGATTTTAAGATTTTTTTAATGGCTCTAGCACCTCTGCAAAAGGTAATGGAAACTTGAAATTTGGCAAGAATACCACTTCTATGCTGGAAATTGGCTTTGTTCAGCATGCAAGTTAACTGTACCCTTTTATGCATCACCTTTGCAATGCGCTTTTTACTTACGGGATCACAAGGTATTTTTCTCTTCCAGGAGGAAGCACTGTCTCATTCACTCCATGGCAGAACCGCCTCATTTGCTGTAAATGCGCACAGTAGCAAAAGAGCAAGTGGGGAGTGTGAGGAAACAGAAAGATATGTCCAAGTACTGGATTAAAAATTGAAAGATCTGGGTTCTGTTTCTTTTTCAGGCGTCCTACCTGGCCTTGGACAAGTTGGTTACAGCTGGCTCTTGGCACTTCTGCCAGCTCTATTGTGTGGCTAATGTGAGGACTGGGAGGGGGGCTGTGCTCACCCCTGGCCGAGCGAGCGGTGTCCCCTTGGTGTCAGCCCCTTCCTCAGCCAGTGCTGCACACCAGCTGCAGCTGCTGCTGTCTTCATAACTATGTCAGGTTTTGTGAAACTAAACTCATTCCAGTTTGCATGGTGTTGGGCCTGCATGGGCAGCCTTGAAAATGCTTTTTATTCAAGCCAGACTCTGGTTGGTGTGCACAGATTGTACTCTGAACAGTGAAAATAAATGGAGGAAATGTCCTTTAAAAAAATTCCTCTATGAGTGATCATCATAGCCAAGATTTGCAAAAGCACTGGTAGAGCAATCTGCACAAAGATGTAGCAGCACATTATCTGCATTTGTAACACTGTAAAGCTGCATCACACACATCTGTGATATCAACTGTCATTCTAGAACTATCTTGTACTTTGGGTAATAATGTAATAAGCTATATTTTGAAAGCAGCAGAAGTTTGTCCACTTCAGTGGTTGCATTAGCACAGCTGCCTTGGGAAAACACTGATTTCTCTAATCAGCCCAATTGTATCAGTATTAAGCAGAAAAATGTTCTTTCTGGGATCTTCCATGTTACCAGATGATACTCAGAGGATGGCTGCTTCCCTTTAGCCTTGCTAATACATCCTGTTTTCCCCCTGAATGAACCTGATACGTAAAACTCCCTTTCCTGAACAGGGCAAAATGGTTGTCCTGAATGTGGTATCTGATGGTTTTGTTTCTTGAGCCTTACAATGCTGAGTGTCACGATGCTCAAGTACATTGATAGATCTACAGTTCAATTTTTAAAAGTGCTGTGCCTATCCACCTGTTTTTTGCAGACTGCTGTGGGGAGACCTTTCTGCCACAGGTGGAAGCAAAGGACCAACCAAAGATTCTTGACCTTTATATCTTCATACCACAGTCTGCCTGGTAGTTACATTTTTGTTTAATAGAACCAAAACCATGCTGGAAATCAGATCACTGAATAGTATAGGTGGGAGGAGACATCTGGAAGTCTGTAATCCACTCCTCCTACATGAAGTTTGGGGTACTCAGGACTTTATCTCCAGCTGAGTTTCATGTGTCCATAAGGATGGAGGCTCTTCCTTACGTCTAAGGAGAAATTCTCATGTTCCAGCTTCAGTTCTGGATATTGAATTTAAGATTGATATCATTTTGTACCTTTATGCGGACTAACTAAGATGAACTTGATATTTTAACAGGTCTCAAAAACTCACAATCATCTTCAATAAATGCCACTGCTGGTGGCAAATGGAAGATACTCTAGGAGGTAGTCATGGAGACAGAAGGAATTCTTTATCCCTGGAAGATTTCATGTCACATATGATGTATACTGTCAGGACAGAGTGCAAAACTTGTACAGAGGATGTGAAAGTTTAAGGCCACCAACCAAAATAGATTTTTGGAGGGTATTAATCAAAATACAAATCCAGTTCCTAAACCTGAAGCAGTTTAAGTTTTGAATCAGAGAGGCTTGGTGTATTCATGTGCCAACTAAATAGCCCCTTTTGAAGTTTCTGGTGTTCCTTCATGACTAGAATAAATTTCCTGTAACACCCATCTCCTTCCCATCTTGCTGCATCCGTATTCCAGGTGGAGCTGACTTTTTTGAGTTAAATGCCAGTGGAGAGTCACGGACAAAACTAGAAAGCATGATGCTCACATTTGAAAAAGGGAGGAACCAATTTTATATAGAGCAGGTGGAAACCAGATGTACTTGAAACTGGGGTGAAAAGAAGCAGAAGTGTCCTAACAATTGAAAATGATCATTTCCATCAGGTTACACAGCTCTGTATTTCCTAGACCACATACCTGGACTTAATTAGGGCTTTCCAGAAAGAACATTGCTCTTTTTATTCTAATTTTTTAAAAATTAACTTAGTCATAACACTTTATTAGAAAATGAAGTCTGATATTTTTTCACATTTTATATATTTCCTAGCATTCTTGTTTTAAACATAACTGTTGATTAGTATGTGGATCTGTGCCTTATGGGAGAGTAGTAGCTCTACTGTAGTGTAAAAAAACCTTCTCTTTACAAGGCAATTTTTTCCTGAATGTATTTTTGCAGCTTGTTTTGAAATGTGGTGGCCTTGGAGATGTTCTTGATCCCAAGGTGACAGTCCCAAGGCGACAGTCCCAAGGCGACAGTCCCAAGGCAACAGTCCTGGCATAAAAACACTTCCTAAGGTCAACAGTTGCGTGACTGTTCAGCAGTACCTCGGGAGGCAAGCCATGGCCCAGTGGGGCACCAGGCAGCCCCAGGGACATGTGTTGACCTCTGTGCTGTGTAGGGCTGGCTGGCCATTTCGGCGAGCAGCCCTGAGCAGAACGCTGAGTGAGGGGGTGGGATGGGAGGTGAGCGTGATGGCTGTGGGCTGGCTGAGGAGTGGGTAGGACACTGCCCACCACCCAAGCCATACCTCCCACCCCATGGAAAGGAAATGAGCCTGTCCCAGGGCAGGGAGAGGGCAGGGGGCAGAGGAAATCAAACCTGCCCTTTAAATTCTGTCTAGATGTGCCAAAATCTGGGAGAGCCAAGGGCTCTAATGTGTTTTCAGCCTCCCTGTCTGAAAGTGACACTGGAAGGTAACAGAAGTTACCTGAGGTGCCTGTAGGTTTTACGATGTCTGTTCTTTGTGGGAAAAGCAATGGAGATGGAGGTGGACAGGCAGAAGGAACTGACTGACCTTTGGGGGTAGGAAGAAGGTGAAAGTGACCACAGGGGCGAAGTCATGTTTGAGGAGCGCTTGAGGGTTTGGTAGACCTTTGCTGAAAATAAGCCTATAGTCAGTCACCCTGCACATCTGCAACCAAACACTTTGGATTTTAAGAGATGCAAGAGGCCTCTCTTGTTGCCCATTCTCATAACAGAATAGTATAAAGTCTATAGTCCACAAACAAGGGGTTTTGTAGCTTATTAGTTCAGGTTCTGTTTTCACTCTTTATATTGAGTTTGCCATATTCACTTGAAAGGAGCAACCTCACATAAAGACAGACTTAATACTGAGAACATCCCTTGCAAAGAAATGTCCTTCCATTGCACTTCTGGAGAGATGATGTGACTGAAGCATCTGGAGAGAGCTTTAGTGCTCTGATGTGTGAGAAGATCCCCCTTCTACCCTGCGAAAGTGGAAGAGAGGGGCTGGAGGAAACAAGGGGAAGAGAAAGGCAAAGGGAATGCAGAGTTAATACTGAAGCGCCCTAACCAACCCTTTGAAAGATCATATTGCACTTACTCTTGTGGAGTCAAGCAGTTTAGCTTTGTGACCCAAGGAACCACCGCCACTACAGTTAAGAGTAGGAAGAAAAGAATTTCTTTATTGACAAAGCGCGAGGAAAACAGTGACAGGAAAAAAACAGAGGGTATATTTGTAACTGTAAAAATAAATGAATCAAAACTTGCTGTGCAGCTTAAGTTGTGTATTTTTATCCAGATGTACTCTTGCAATTTCTCTTTTTGACTTTAGGTAATTGTTTTTATTATTGCACCTGTACAGTAGGTTCACCCAGAAAAGCAGTATTAGCCTACAGAAAGCAGCAAGCAGCACTAATCAAGATATTGTATAGCATTACTTTATCTGGGCTACATAGCAAAAGGTGGAAAAGCTGGGGATATTTTGGAGCTGGACCACCCATGGGGAGAGAGCAACAGATGTTCTGTGATTACACGTAACAAATATTTATATTCCTGGCACCCTTTATTCCTTGCTAAAACCTATACCTTTGTTACGTGCATGACTGGCTTTCTGCTAAATATGAAATGAGGACACACTTTCTTATTCAGTTACACAAAGGAGGTTGCCAGTCGTATAACTAGGTAAAGCTGTGACTTCTCAGTAATCATTCATTGAGCAAAAATAATGAAGCCTTTGCAAAAATCTTGTCAAAAGACAGTTGGTAAATGTGTCAGCATCTTCTGCTACTAATGTATTTCCTTGTGTATATGGGGCTGATGCTGGCTCTTACATCTTCAGGAGAAAACTAGAATTCCTTGTTCTCCCAGTTACATCAGGAATTTCACCTCAAAAATGAAAAACAATAATAATTAAAAAAATCATATCTTATCTTGGATTTGTGGATTAACCTAAATTCTTGGCTCTGATTTTTTAAAATGTGTACCTAACCTTTATGACTGATTGCAGAGAAAATATTGAAGAGACACACCCCTCCCCTATTTACCCAAAACCTATCAAGGAAATGAAGAGAATCTAAAAGCATGACCATTTTTTTAAAAGTAACCTCATGTTTTTTGCTGCCTAACTCATGCCTTCTGAACTCTGGTTCAAAATAATAATGCTGAGAATTAAGTGAAAACTTATTTAAGTTCCACCACATGGCACAAATGACTTGCTTTTAATATTAGTTTTGTAATATAATGAATTATATTAATGCATGCAGTCTTACTCTTTTCCCTGGCTCTCATTCATTGTTCTTTACAAATGTTACCTTGTCATGATACTGAAGACGACTGATTTATTCCACAAACATAATGTCTTCCCTGTTTCCACATCACTCACAAGACACTGGCATGTTAGTGTCTGATAAATATTTTTAGTAATTTACAAAAAGTATTAAGATCAAATGTTTCCTACTTATTTTTCCTTACTTGGAAACTTCTCTTTAGTTTTTGTTTTGAGGCTATTTGTTTTGTAGCATTATTTCTGGTGATTAATTTAATCCACTCCCAGACAGCCTTGAAAGTGATGGCCTATTACTTTGGTTTCTGGAAATAAGTACTCCCATGTATGAATAATATGTTTATGTTTTCTCCTTGCACGACAGCTCTTGCAAATGATATTCTGAATTCATACAAACTTTTGCAGGCTGTGAATAAATTTCACTTCAGGCTAGATGAATGTATTCTTTCATTCAGAAGAATGTATCTAAAAACAAAAACGCAAGCCCGTCTAATATTTATCTTGCTTTAGCTGATAGAATACCAGCCACTGGGAATTCATCTTCTAATTATGACTCCACAGTTAAAGAATGGTTACTAAAGGGGGGGGGGGGAAGCAGTGAAGAATGAGAGAATTGGTATAACTGGAAAATTCTTTCTTTCATCATCTGAGAAACTACATTTTTTCACAAAGAATATTTTTGGGATGTTACAAGGTATTGAGAGGAACAAAAGTGATCCATTGCTCTGATGAAAAAATCCCAAATAGGTGATATTATCTCTATCTGTGTTTGTATACATTTGCACTTATATTTTTGTTCCGTGTAAGAAGAGGAAAGAGGGAACAAGAAAATTATATTTAAACTGTACAGGAACAATCAGTTAGGAAAGAACAATAGCCAGATTTGGGGTGGAGGAAGACAGAAGAGAAGGAAAAGATAGAGAAGAGAAGGAGAAGATATAAAAGAAGAAACACTTGAACTACCACAAGAAAAAAAACCCTAAGACTTCATTTATTCCTTCATTTATTCACATCTTCTCCCAGAAGGAAGGAATAGAAACTCTTCATCTTACCCTTATCTCTGCCCACCTTGATTCAAAGCTTGAAGAAGCCATGAAGAAAATGAAATGCAATCTTACTCCTTCATGGACACACAGTTTAGCCTGTGATCAAAGAGTAAATGATTTTTCCAGCAATCATATCAACACTGCCTTTCTCTGATTTACAGATCTGCTGTTGCAGATTTTCTTTCCTAAAAGGAATGAACAATTGTTTAAACACGAGTGCCTGAGGTAGGTCTTCTAGTTCTCTTCTTGTTTTAAAAGAAACAAATGCCATTTTTTGGCAGCAGCCCTTTTTCTTTAAAACATGACAAAAATTTGGATTGGGTTATTCTCCCTAAAAGGCAACTGACTGCTGCAGTTTTCCTAAGCTTGGTCTTAATCGTTGTTCTTGAGCAACCTTGGATTATTTTACAAATTCCAGAGTAATTTCTGATTTGCTGGTTTTCTAGGAAAATACAAAGAGTAAATATCTCTCCTGTATTTAAAAGCTTTTCATATTTTGGAAAGTGTGTTTTAAACTTGGTTATTATAAGACTAGAGTAGAAGAGCACTACGGGACACAGTTGCTCTCCATGCCATTTAAAGGGCAGATGACAGAAATGACTCTTTCTCAGTAAGCGTCCTGATGACTGCGGTCATTAAATGCTACTTCTTGTCATTTGATAGCTGTCAGTCACTCAGAAATTCTGCGGCCTGCTACTGTGGCTGCTCGCTAAACTGTGAATGTGTTCCTCAAATGACGTCAGGAGATGTGTCTTCATAAATTGTGGTAGTTGGCAGATGGAAGAAAGAAAATCGGGGATTTTTTTTTTTTTCTGGGACATCCTTTAAATCTCTGAGATTACCCCAGGGATTCTCACCTCTTGTGCAGCTGAATTAATCCCTCCTAACAAAACTGATTGTTCTTCAGATCCTCTCCAAACACATGGCTGAATATTTAGGTAGTTGTTCTCTTGTTAATATACATTAAACCTCATGAATTTCATGACAGATCATCTTCCTGGCAGCTTGGAGTCCACGGCTCCATATTTGTTGATACAGCCTGTTGAGATCTAAGCTCTTTAATTTGCAATTGTAATATGTAATTTTCTAGAAATAAAATGCTACTCAGTCACAGGACATTCAGAATCACTCAATTCTAATCTATAATGTCAGCAAGCCCATTTCGCTGACATTACTGTTTTGACACTGAGTGTAATAGAAATGATTAAGCCAGGAAGAGAGCAGCACTTACTTGACTGCTGTCAGCTACTGAACCACAATAGCCCAGCACACAGACTCTATTCAGCTGATGAAACGTGAAACTTGATATGCTGCTGCAAAATGTTAGTAACCACAACGCTATATTTCAATCCCTACTTGATTTTATAAATGTTTAGTCTCACTCTGTTAGACCCAGCCTCATACAAAAGCAATTCCTGTTTCACAACTGGAAGGAATAGCAACCAAACTTCTTTCTTTTAAATTCACTGTATCCAGGCATGTGTCAAGGCATTTTTTTTATTATTTTTTCAAATGGAAGAGTGTATTCAGATGGGGGATGAAAATGGAAAGGATATGAACAATAGTAGCCCTTGTGACTTTAATGTGAAGATTAAGATTCATGATGGTAGGAATGTAATGTGATAGAAATATATATCATGGCCCCTCCACCCTTCCAGCAGAATGTATACTTTGTTCTGAAATAATTTGTTATTGCTGAGCTCGGGGATGCAGGCACTTGAACCGAGTGCTAAGTGGGTATTTCTTCAAAATAGGTGTTTGCTTTCCTTTACATTTTATATAATTTTATATCATTATGCTGTCAAGTGTCCTGTGGCATAAGGCTAACAAATTGGGCACAGACAAGGGTGTGTAATGTTGTAAGCAAATACCTCTGTCTCTCTTTTGTGTCTGAAGAGAAAACTCCCTTTTCCTCTCAGCTATGTGCACAGAAGATCCATAGTGTTACTTCAAGATATTTCAAATTATACTTACAAGCAGTCTTAACATAATTTTTCTGATTTTATAGTTCAAAATATTTTAGTTTAGACTGCTCAGTTGTTTCCAAAAGTATTATCCATGCATCATCTAAGGCACTGCAGAATAAGTATTTTATTCACAGAATAGATTAAGGATTTGGAAAGAATAGGTCAGAATGAGACATGGGGCACCCTGTGGGACAGAGATGACCCAGAAAGTATTGGGCATCCTCTATAGCAGGGGTATTTGAGAACTGTCACCAGTGGAGATAGGTGGCATCTTGCCATCTCCACAGACCAGTGCTTGCCATCACTCTGACCTGGAGTGCTCTTCTTCTGCTATTGCTGGTAGAAAGGATCTGATTTTGTGTAAGGAGGAACCAAATGTTTGAAAACGAAATGGCTGCTTGCAAAGCTTTCAGCAGAGTAGAAGTCCTCAGGTTTCTTATAAAGCAATTGTGTGGTTACATAAATGGCTTTACAAGTTTAACTCTTAAATAAAATATCACCTCAGGGAAGAGTCTGATTGATTTTACTGCTGTGTAAATAACGAGTATGTTTGTATTAGTTAGATCACATACATAGCAACAGCTATGATTCTTGTCTATCCATGTACTTTAATACATTCATTATTATAAATATCCAAAGATTTTCTTCTTGATGAGAGTGTAAGCATTTCCTACTGTCATGCAATCTGTCATAAGGTGTTGTTCATAATTTCAATTCTTCTTAGCTTTGTTGTCTTCTCATTACCAGTAGTCAACCAGACAGCTAAAACATTGACCCAGATGAGAATGCGGACAAGTTCATATCTTTTACGTTGAGGCGCAATTTTAGCATTATTTGAGCAGTGCTGTCACAGACATGGGAGAACTTCAGCGTAGACTTCGTAGATGTAGATGGGTATAAAACTCAGGATTAACTGGAAATGCTACAGTAGTGTAAATAATAAAATTATTTACAAGTATCAATAACAGAAAGGGAGACATACATGCAAGTGGACAGTGGGTTATATATCTTGGGATATATAATAATTACCATAATTTATGTGTTCAAGAAAGTAGAAAAGAACTGGCTAAAGCAGGGAAGCAGCGTGAGTGGGGTATGAGTTAATGTTTTGGAGCAGGGAATTTTGGATTTCATCACTGCCTATTGCTATAATTTTTGGCATGCCAAAACTAAATAACTTAATTTTGCCTTCTGAGAAATGGTCATAGTCCTATGCAATTTCCAGGGCTGTAGTGAGACTAAAGGAAATGACAGTTATGGAGTGATATAAATTCTTCACATCAAAGCTCATATAGGAAGGATCTTTCCTTCCATGACAAGTGATCGTAGCAGACTGTAAGAGAGCTGGACTCTCACCAGAGGAGGAGCACATGTGAGGGGACAGCAGGTAACTGTGCGTGCCATGGCAATGATTTGGTAAATCCTGCTGAGAGAGCCAACCTCTGTGTGGCTTTGCTCCCATGTTGACTGCACAAATCCGGGCAGAGAAGAGAGAGCGCAGGCCGGAAAGGGGCTGACTTAGAGCTGGGTAGGAAACCATTTCTTCTTCCCTTTCTCTCATCTTACAGTAATTTTTGAGGTTTAAAAAAACGGATCCCATTCCAAGTGCAACTCAGTCTAAAAAAGAAAACAAAATGCTGAGCTGCATGTTTGCAAAAACAATCACAAATGCTGAAATGTTTTACTTTTATACCCACGGCATTTTTAGGTTTGATTTTTTAAACTATTTAAACTTCTTAAAATATTTTCTGCATTTTCTTATTGTAAGTTAACTCACATATGAGAGTCATTCTGAATATAAAGAAGGAACTTTTCCCAGGGCTGGAATAGCTATGAGGAGGCAGCTACACTTTTCTTCAGTGGCTTGTGTGAAGTTCTTAGGTGAGAACACACCAGTATCTGTGTACACACACACACTTCTGTGCAGGCTTTCTGTTCCCAGCCATAATATATCGTTAGTAAAGGTTTGGGGTTTTGTGCTTTGGGCTGGCCTAGCTAGGAGTGAAGAAAGGGAGACTTACTCTGTGGTTTCACAATTGGCTAAGCCCATCTAACTGTGGGCTGTCACCGAGAGCAGTGTTCCCACTCTTCCCCGCTGAGGGAGCAGGTTGTTTTGCAGGCGGCTCTGTGAGTGGACTGTGCTGTGATCCTGCAGTATCTGCATTTTTTCAGGCAACAGATTAAGTCAGTAGCTCTCTGGTGGGGACCAAGTGCTTTTTGAGCTGGGGATCAGTAGAAAAAATATTGGCCGTGGATATGATGCATTCTGGAGGGATGCAAACAGGCACCAAAGCAATCACAACAGAAGACTCTTGCTTCTTGTCTAGGCAGATTTTACTGGTGGTAGAGACCTGAAGTCTTAGGACAGCTTTGTGTGTGTACTGCTAACATCAGAGATTTTACACCATGAGGGAAAATACAGGCTTTAGTCAGAGTGCTTTTAAAGTGAGTATTAGGTTTATTTGAACAAGGTTATATATAGGAATTGTCAGGTCTAATAAATGAAAAACGATTTTGAAAAACATTGTACGACAATATAAGTGTGATGGCTTTATGAGGTAATAATTTGATGTATGAATGATAAGGATGACAGAAGTAATACTATTTTATTGATACAATGCTATAAAATAAAATAAAAGCTTCTAAAAAGAAGGAAGTAGCAACACAAACTATAATCTCTCTCCTAATATCTGTTTGCACATATGTGTTTGTTTCTTTTTCCCAAAAGAAAAACATTTAAATATTTTTAATTTAGTTATTGAATTTATAGTGCTTTTTTTGACTGGTTTCCTTGGGCTGAGGGGTAGGATACTGTGTACATCACCTCTATTTTGAGGCCTAGAACTTGTCTTTTATCTCTGCTTTGCAGCTTCACAGCATTACTTTGAATGGTATTTTAACAGCGGCTGACTTCCTATGATATTAAAATATAATGGTGTGTTACAGAGGAAACGTCAGATAATTCTACTTCTTATTTTTATTTTTGCCTTGTGCTTTCCATATGTCTTCCTTTAATCTTGGTGCAAGTCAAATGCAGGGATTTTAATTTAAAATTGTGAAGTTGCCATCAGCACAACTGAGGCTGTAGTCAATAAGCCAGGCTCAGTAGCAAGTGAACATGCCCAGTATCTTGCAAAAAGCCCTCAGCATCTTGCAGAACGTGTTGTGTCTATCTAACATTAGATAGAAAAGCTATTTTGAATTTGTAGTCTTTAGCAAAAGTGACTATCAATGTTTGCAAATCATCTATGACAAAATACTCCTGCCCATGACTTGATAAAGCCAAATGTAAGGCAGATATTTAGAAAGAAGATGGAAAATCTTGTGGTTTAGAGAGCAGATTACCAGTTTGGTGAATTGGATTCGGTCCCTTGCCCTGCTAGTGAGCTTTTGGCAATGGTGGGCAAATTCCACGCCAACACTTTCACAGGTGGTTACTGCCTGTTTTCCTCAGCTTTGAGCACCCAGCTCAAGATACCTGAGGTCTGACTTTTAGAAGTGCTGAGCTCTCAGAAAGGCAGCTGAGTCAATAGAAGCTGTGAGTGAAACTATAACTTGCTATAAAATGCTAAGTACTCCAAAAAATCAGGTCCACATCGTCTCCTGTTAGGTACTCACCATTCTTGGTTATTTCCAATTTTAAAACAGGAACAACATTATGCCTTACATTGGTAGATGCTGGAAGATAAATTAATTCAGTCATGCTCGTAAAATATCCAGACCCTGTGACAATAAGCACCTCATAGTGGAATAATTCTTCATTTTTCTCAGAGCTTGACTAACATATGGTTAAAACTAGGAAGAGCACTCTCACACTGGGTATTTATACCTGTACAAATGATCCCAGTGTCTAGGAAGGCACTTGGACAGAGGGGATGCCTATGAGTGGAGGGATGACTCCGTTTCATACCAACAAGAAATGGATGCTTTTTAAATTTTGCTTCCATTAAGTGCTTTTATATATGAGAATCTCAACATTTTAAACTGAGATTTTTACAGTCTAGTTCTATTTACAGCAGTGTGATTCTAATTGATCCGAGATTAACTGGGGATGTCTTTATGTTGCAAGTTTGTCATAAGAGCTGTGAGTTATTTTTTTACCTGTATTTTAAACTGAGAAAATCCTGTTTCAAAATATGTACATCCTATTAGTTGTTTAATATAAAACTCTTAGCATGGTACAGAATATCTAGGACCTGGTGTTACAATACCAAGTATTCAGTGATGGTGGTCAGTGGTGATACTGGCTTAAAATATTCCTTCTTCCCCCTTTTTCCACCCTTGGCTGCCAGCTTCACCTTTGCATGGGAAGATGCACCTTGGCTGCACCAGTGCAACTGTTGGTGCAGGTTCCCTGTGAGGTAAATCTGACCTAACCCAGCTGAAAACAAAACAGAAACATTTTTTTTTTCATAGTCAATTTCCTTGCTCAAAGTAATTAAGCCTGAACAATTGAAAACCAGCATCTTTTAGACAGAGTCTGTTCGTGTATCTTATACTCATGTTAACTGTATTTGAATAAATGCTTTTCTTAACACTGATACAGACTCATGTTTTCAAATCAGTCTCTATGCTGTAGGTAATTAATATTGTGTCCTCTTATGGTAAGTAGCTAGTGCCTATATAGGGAGGTTATTCTTTTATTACTGTGTGTTAAGCTATCTGAACAGAACAGGAAGAATATTACCTGTTTGCTGTGTATCAATGGCAAAGGACCAAGATCTGAATTTTTGAAGGGCTTNTTATCGATGGCAAAGCTACAATTAACTTGTAGGACCAAGATCTGAATTTTTGAAGGGCTTCATAATCCTTCACTTACTTTCCTCCATCCTATTGACTCCCACTGTAATCAAAAGGAATTTTGATTTCACAAAACTGTGGTGCAAACTGGACGCCTAATTGCCTTGTTTGCCAATAAGCTGTTAATTTTTCAAATAACATGTAGAATTCATTTTCTGTTTTTTAGCTCAATGATACCTCTTAAAGCATTCATAAAATATAACAAAAAGAATTTAGTAGAATTTTACCTTCTATTAATAAAAACTACATACAAATGCCCTTCTCCGCTTATTTTCTATAGTCAAATTTCTAGCTACTTCCTTGCAGTTTCCTGTATGAGACAGTGTACAGGTCTTTCTTTTTCTTTTCTTTTTCTTTTTCTTTTTCTTTTTCTTTTTCTTTTTCTTTTTCTTTTTCTTTTTCTTTTTCTCTCTCTCCTCCCCCTTCCTTCCTTCCTTTCTCTTTCTTTCCTCCTTCCTTCCTTCCTTCCACTCATGTTTCCATGAGATACAGCCCAACTAACAACTTAAGTGTGTAGTTTTATGTTTGGGGGGCATACTTAATGATCTACTAAAAAGTCTCATGCATTCTGATTGTTTCTAATAATCAATAAAGCCAGCAGTTTTTCTTCTCTTATCAAATGTATCCTTTGCTAAAACAAGGGCAGATCAGAATAACCATCAGCGTGTTCAAATATGACAACCTTTGCAAACTCCTTAGTCAATAATAGCCCTTAAAGACTTGCTAAGCTTTATTTTAGCTCATCACATAAGTCAGATCACAGATTCCTCTTTAGATACAAAAAGCTCAATATTGTTTCTGAATTATAATATGAAAGTGCATGGGACAATGGTCACGTCTGTGTTCCCATAAATAATTCAGACCTCAAATAGGTTGATACAAATCAAAGATCAAAGGTACTTTTTAGGATAAACATTAAGATACTTCTGAGCGTTTTCTTTTTTGGGAAGCCAATAACAAATGAACTGCCATTTTTCCCATTTAAGTTAAAGAAACTACTGTCAGAACTATTATTGTGATTCATCTGGCTGAAACCAAAACTGTTTTCCCTTTAAAATGAAATTTTAAATTCAGAAATCAGAAAAAAACAGTCCTTTGAAGACCCAGAGGGGCTACTTCAAGAATATAGCATCAAGCATGTGCAGACTTTATTGTCATGGGTTGAGAGTGACTGGTTATTGGGTAAAAAAAGTTCTTGTAGATTGTTTAACTATTTAAAGGAAACAGATAAAATACAGATGTTTCTTCACCATAAAATCAGTGACTATCCCTGGGTCATTAGTAGGGTCTGAATTTTTTAGATACATACTCGTGCACAAATCGCTGCTGCTTTAATAAACTGTACAAGTGGAAACAAATTCTGCAGCAATAAACCGTTCTGCCTGAATGATTTAAATTCAGCAAATTCATAAATATTTAAGAACTGGTCCTTATAATAGCAGGTATGCGGGGACTCTAGTTTCTGTTGGCTCGACAAGCTCTGCCTGAGGAGCAGAGCTGATGCTTGCGCTCAAACTTGACTCCAGCTGTCATTCACTGCAGTTGTGTGCATTCATTTGAGGAAATTGCATTCTGATTGAGGTATACAGCCATAATGAGCAGATGTACCGTATTTTGGTCCTTATAACATGGGAGGGGTGGGGTGGATTTCAGACCTAGTTTAACCAAGTCTAAATTAATGCTAAACTCCCTTATCCGTTCTCTGAATTGGCCCAAAAAAGCTGGAACAGTGGAGGATTTCTTTATCAAATCTGCACATTTAGGCTGCTGTCTTAGCAGCCAAGAGGCTAATTTCTGGCTTGATGCTGGCCAAAGTGTGGTTAACCTCATAGAAATGTAACATTCCAGCAACAAGAATTCATTTTTACCCACTGTTGCCACTAACCAAATGCTAACATTTTACTTTGGAGAGCACAATATTATTCAAGCTGTCTTGCAATACTCAAAATGTTTGTACCACTGCAAACTGATGACAAACTGATTTGTTCATTACATCTTAAATGTAACTATTAGATATTCTCTCCCCAACTTAAATGCTGTGTATTGAGGATAAGTTAACCCAGCCTGTGTGTATAGGTAGGCAGCCAGAACCAAGCACAAAAATCTGGCTTCATTCTGAGCAAAACCTTCTATTTTTTTAAAGCTCTGAATGAAGGGAAAAATGCTTTTTCTGAGTGACTGCGGTCTTTCAGAGCATCTAGAGATGCGTCTCAGGTCAAGGCTCTCAGACCTCAGGGTGCAGAATGGGCCATCCTGGGAAACAGCCTGAGAAAAGGTAATGCAGTTCCAGGAGGCACAAAAGGGACATTGATTCTCTTCTCCTTCTCAGAGGTGGTCTGTGATTTCTTTCCTCCTAGCCAACTTTGAAAATACCAAACCATCCCCAGAGCTAACATGGGTAGGCAAGGTAAGAGAGGCTGAGCAGAGAAGGGATCACAGGGGAAGAAAAAGCCCATGTTATATTTACCCTTTGTCTTCTGTGCCGTTCTCTCTTATCTGATGAAACAGCAACAGCAAACACACCAAAGCAAAAGGGATGCCTTATTGGCAGTCCCTGAGAAGCCTTCCTTACTAGTGTTTCCTGTAGCACACACTATCTGTCTTATATCCATCATTTATTTCCTACTGTTATAATGGGGAAATCAATTTATATGCACTGGAATTTGATCTTTTAATGGGATTTTTTTTGTATATTGGCTAACCTTGCAAGGCATTTCAAACATTTCATCTTTTCACCCAGGAAAAGCAGCTTCATTCAGCAATTCTCAGACTCCCTTGAACTTTGCACAGGAAACCACCTGGAAATATATGATAAAATACACAGTTAAAGCAGTGGAAAAAGCAAAGCACATCACGCAGCTTAATATAGCCTAGTATAAACAGGACATGTAACATCCACGGACAGTAAAGATCCTTTTTTTCTCAGGGGGTTAGACTCAGTTTAGACCCACCCACTTGCAATTTCACCTTTCACTAGTTACCACATGAAACTGCTTTAGCTTACTGCGTATAAAGTAATATAGAGCTGCCACTTATTTAATATATGCATGTATTTATGTGTTAAAATAGATCTGGATAAAGCTGAGACATAGGGTTCTGATTTGCAAAGCTTCCATTCAGAGGCACTCTCTGCTTTGTACTGCTTTTAACTTCTGTGTGTGATTCCAGTCATCCTGCTCTCACAGGTTGTCCTACAAGCTGGAGAGTCATCCTGCTTGGGCCCTTTGGGAGCATTTTGTGTTAGCAATGTGTCAGGCTCAAATCTGCTCCACTGAAGCCAACAGCCAAACTCCCGCTGAATTCCGGCTTTATTTCAGCCATAAGGAACACAGCGACTGTCTTTGAAAGAGATTTCTCTTCTTCAACACAAACATTTCTCATCTTTTGGCTTTTTTTTTCTTTTTTGATTCTTCACCTGAGAAGAAGGTTAAAAGTGTGGTCAGGTACCCCTCTGTATTAGGGCTGGCTAAACACCAAGCACACATGCATAGTTTTCCACACTTGAACTTCTGTGCTGGGGCCATGTTAAGAGACCAGCAACAAGGTTCTCTTCAGACAAAATGTGCTGGAGCATCTGAACACGGACTGTTCACAAACAGAGGCCTCAGGGGCTGCCAGCGCTGACACCTCTGGGTCATCCTGGCTCCCGGCTGCATGCCGAGCCCAGACCCTCCCGGGCTGGAGCCAAGGGACCCCTGGAGAACCACAGCTATTGCCACCCGTGAACCCTTCTTCTCTCTGAGGTATGCGGTATGTGTTTTGTGGCTTTCAGCTGTGCGAGGGTTTGGTATGTAGTTTATAGGCTCACTTGAAGGTTGGGCTCACTCGAGCTATAATCTAGTTATACGCTGTTTCTTTTAAGTATCTTCCTCCCGGAGCATGCCAGGTTTACCACCACCTGCTTTTCCAACTCTGCCACTTTATGTAAACAACACCCAAACACAAGACATCAGAATGTTGGCAGAGGGGACAGGGCATACAGCAGCCTTGGCACTGAGTGCCAGCCTGGACGACCTTCCATCCAGACAACCCAGAATTCGGCGGCTGCTTTGCTGAATGCCGCTCCGAGCTGAAGCATCTGCTTTGGCTGCGTTAGCAGTGAAAGTTTTCACAGCTGCCAGACTGGGCTCCATTTACTCTGATTTTACATGCTTTTTAGGAGCTGGCCTAGTTTGCAACAGCACATAACTTTAACATTAGACTTATAAAATGAGCCTTTGATGCTTTGGAGCTCCATGTGTGTACTCTCTCCCCAAAAAGGAAGAGCTGAGCAGGAAGCACAGGCTGATGGGCGGCATTACTGAGTGAGTAATATTAGTTGCTCTGCCCGTTTCATAATGTCTCTGAACGGAAGAAACAAAGTATTGACATTCACAACAGAGAACCGAAGCAAAGGATACGTACCTCACATAAAAATTGGAGCTAAGTCTTGCTTTCCCAAAGACAGAGACATTTGTATATACGTCGGTTTGTTCTGCTCAGAACAATTTACAGTTACCAGACAGAATATGAACACGGTGCTTAAATTTCTGTGGTCAATCGTGGTGAATGTAGGAATATATTACTTTTAAGTAATTTCAGATCTGTACAGGTTCTTGTGGTTAATGGTACAATCTTTTTATTTTTTGTGATAGTTACATTAAAGTGGACACCAAAGATGCCATGACTAATTGTCTGTTTACCATCTGTTAGCAATATCGCCATGTGAATTAATTAGCAAGGGCCTGAGAGCCCTCTGTTTACAGTCTTCCATGAAAGTAATACTGACTGGCACTGACACTGTATTAAATTGCTTCCCCTTCTAACATGGCCCTTTTGACAAAACATTAGCCCTGCCACCTGTCCCCTTGGCTGACGATTACTTTTCTCAAGTATTCCTCTTCTGAGCCGAAACTTAATAAATACAAGAACATTTTACTGGTGTAATTGTTTATTGATATTAAGAGCATTATGATGGTCCTCACTATTGCCAGTGTCCCACTCTGAGACTACTATTCTCTTAAGGAGAACTGAAGATATAAACCACTTTCAGGTAGAGGTTAATGTTTCTGCCAGCCTATTTTGAATGCATGTCCTACACTGAAACTGCTAATTGCTTTATCTGTAAGGCAAACAGCAAAACATTCAGCGCTGAAGCAGCTTTGAGCAGACACCTACAATCTCCTGGTTTCTGGATGAGCTTGATTGCTCTGAATTGTTTCACACGTGAGCACTTGTGGTCCTGAATCTGATGTTCTGAAAATATCCTGTGATACTGATTTACAGCCTACTACTCTGGCAAATACTGCTGCAATGTATTTCCAGAAAATGAAAAAAGGTCAAAAACACAAACAAGGCAGGCCCATTAACCTTCCCAACACCCTTCCCCCAAACTCCCCATGAGCTGAAATCTTTAGATGACTTTCAGCAAATATTTTTGGAAGTATTCCTTCACCTCTAATCAGATGGCAAAAGTGTTTGTTTTATTTAATCATGGCTGTGAAACTGAGCCTTTATTTTTTTCTTATCTGCTTTTTCTCATAAGGACCCTTTTGATTTGCCTCTCTCTTCATGACCATATGAAATTTGGCTAGCGATGAAAAGACCAAATGGGCCCCACTGAAAACTTTCAGAATGTGCAGAGTTCAGCTCAGGGAGCTGGCAGGTCTGTGGAGGAGCTGCAGATTAACCACTACTCAACTCATATCCAGAAATCATGCTAATTTCAGTATGTGCAGTTACTGACCAAGTGTAGAGAGCCATGAGGAATCGCAGTAGCAGGAAGGGAGTTAAGAATATTTTGCATAGGAAGTCAGTATGGTCACATAACTGACAATATGGAGCTCAGGAGGAAGACCATTTGTCTTTGAAAAGATTGACTTCTGAAAACTGCTTTTGCAGAAGGAGAGGTCACGGTCCTGAATGAAGTCTAGGAGGAGAGGGAGGCTGGGGAGAGCTGTTAACATGTAAAGTCTACCTCCTGAGTGCTCTCTGCAGGAGGCACCTGGTTTGGGGTCCCAGCTGAGTTGCTGCTTAATAGCTCATCTGGGTGCCAAAAACCTGTTTCATGGCCTTCTTGGCTTAAACATTGCAAAAGCAGTGGAACATTTTTGCTAAACAGAGCCTTTAGTCTTTAAATCATTGCTTTCTGGATGAAAACCCAAGAAAATTGAGAGCAATGTCAAAATGCTAAAACTTCAGTGTTCAGTCAGACACAGTTTTGTCCTGAATCTCAATGGCTGGCTCCAAAGTTTCCTGATGTATACATTACCAAATAGTTGCCCTTTTGTGTGAGCAGTGATCTGCCATGTCCTTTGAGCATCATGGATGAGCTCGTGTTCCATCAAGCGCACCTCCAAAAACTACTTTAAGCTCAGCTAATGAATCTTGTGTTACTTCTAACATTAATACTTGAGAGATTTAAAAACATTCACTAAATGGAACTTGCCCAATCTGCAGCTGGAAAAACCAGGACGTATTATTCTTCTGGAAAAGTAATAAAACCTTGGACACTTTTCAGCTATATTTCTGTGCAGGATGGATCAACTGTTCTGTGCTTAGTTAAGAATTCTAGAAATGCTCATGAAGTCATTCCTGATAAGAGGAGCATAAACTACTTATTTTGCTAAACAATTGTTTGCTTACAGGCCAGGTCAGTGACCTGTGATTTATTGCATTTCTACTGGGAAATCTTTTTCCATTTTCCTTCATTTATTTTTTTTCTCATTCCTTCTGAATACTCTGACTATGAGATTCAGTGCAACTAATGATGAGGACAGGGAGAAAGCATGCAGCATCTTTTGGCCCTGTGGGGGAGAACAAGAAATGCACATACAGGGTTGGATCATTTAATAAATTAACCAGACAGATGGAAGTGACTTCCCCAGGGTGACAGGAAGGTGCTGAACTAGTGATCACAGCCTCTTCTTACCAACATTTTGTCTCTTGTATTCATGTCTTCCATATTTTTTCACACTGAAGTTGTAGTTGTAGAAGAGCAACTGCACTGCAGTATTTTAACAATTTCATATTGATTTGTGGGTTAAAAAGTTGTAATTAGTCAGGCAAAATATGTTATCAATTTAGCTTTATTTCCCAGCTGTGCTCACCTGTCATTTTTAATTATTATTTTCAGGATCCTGGTGATGATGTCATCCCTCTAAATTTCCCGAAAGCTCCCCAGTGTTCATTCCAAATGATTAATGAAGGTATGAAAACTATGAGTGCTTCCAAATCAAATATGTGTATAAAGGTAAGCAGTGCACAGGAAAAGATGATTAAAATAAAGAATTGTGTGTTTCCTTGAAATTCACCAGCCCATTGATACTGCAGCAGTTCAGATCTCAGTGGAAC
The DNA here is from genome assembly GCA_008711295.1 of Anarhynchus alexandrinus. Classification (NCBI taxonomy): domain Eukaryota; kingdom Metazoa; phylum Chordata; class Aves; order Charadriiformes; family Charadriidae; genus Anarhynchus; species Anarhynchus alexandrinus. The sequence continues at coordinate 498,670 of VUYV01000112.1, forward strand.
TTTTGTGCAATCCACTGAATACTTTTTCTATGGGGGAAAAATATCTTGACAAACTTGACTGTTAGACCTATTTGAATTTTATTTTATGGCTGTGGGTTTCACATACTTGTGACATTAAAAGGACAAAAATGGGCTCTGTGCTAAAGCGATAGGTCTGGCAAATCCATACATCAATTGTCTTGAAAAGTGTGGGCCTTGAGACTTATTTCATTTTAAATGTGGGTTTTTAATGAAGAAAATTGAATAAATTGATATTCTGAATTTTTGGCTTGCATTAGGAAGCTAAAAGGTAAGCTGTTGCAATTCTATGTATTAATAAGCACTCAGGAGTCAGATTTGTCACGAGAGAAACTGCAGTGCTTTTTATTAACTGAATGAGCATTGTGTTTAGCTGGGCTTTGCCAAGGCCTCTGGAAATGTCTAATTCATGTGGAAGCAGGCTCAACTACTAAAGTAGCATAGTGTTTTCCACTCTATTGCAACATCGTCTTAAAACAGTCATTCCCATTCTAAACTTCGTGTCTACCCCCTCAGTGTATAAGCTTTAAGTGAAGCAGAATTGTTTAAGTCACAATAAGAATGGAAAACCTGGAAATTATTATTTCTTTAGCAGAAGGTGAAACATCAGATTGCTCCACAATTTCTATCAAATGCAGCATACAATTATTCTGTATGAAATGTATACTTTCACAGTAAGAGTTTATATGCCATTTTATTCATAGATCACAATGTTTATCAACAAGGTCAGCAAAGGCAGGGTCTGGGAAAAGCCTTAAGTGGTAAAAGCATCAGTTTTTTAGAACCAGAGGGTCTAAGTCCAAAACTATCATTCAAAAGGGCCTGTTCAGCTGCTATCTAGCAGTAAAGCAAATTCAGTTCTGCATGTGTCTGGGGAGGGATTAATCAGAACATACCGATGCCTGCAGCATGGATAACTATGTCAAAGCCAGATTGTCTTCAATCAGTGGAAAGAAAGTTTTTTCAGGGCATGATTAATTTCCTAAAGTAGGTGCTAAAAGAAGTAAATGATACAGTGAAAAACCCCCTAATGAAATAGGTAAATACAGTGGATAATTTATCATCCTAAAGTACTGAATGCCTAAAAATGTCTATTTCTCTGCAATAGCCTTCAAGGGTCTCAAAAGATTAATTTTTTTGGTGAAAATGTCAGTTGTCCCTAGAATTTTGTGCAGGTCCAAACTGACCTGATTTGACCAGCTTACTTAGTTGTGTCCCCAGGCAGCCCAAATGACACCCCAAAAACAGTTTTTGTTCTACTAAAATCTCTTGAGGAGCCTTATCTTGTAGGTGTTTCCAGAGACTCAGGCAGCAAAATACTCTAGTCCCTCACAAAAATGTCTTCGTGGTCACTTTCTCTTGAGACGATCATGGTGATGGTATGTGGTGTTTGTGTGTGAGTGCTGTGGTCAGAGTGCTTGCCCAGAATGGGAGAGACATGACTTTTATGCTTTCCTCAGTTAGAGGAGGTTCAAACCCACATCTTTTCACTTCTAAGTGTGCCTAACCACAAAGCCATGGGAAAATGAGTGGCATATAGCTCTCTTAATGACGTTGGGTGGTTTTTCAAAAGAAAGGAATTAGAGAGTTGATGATCCAGAGATGTGAAAGGAGGAAAACATGCCTGTGTAGCCTATTGCTCAGGTTACCTCGACAGCAGGGTGAAGCGGGAGTTTCCAGTCCCTGTTCAGAGAAATGTTTATGATTTTTACTGTCACCGATTCAAATGTGCATTGTAGCAGGGACATCCCCTCCTGAGTGAATTTCCTAACCACAAGCCGTTTCATGTCGGTGTTTCGTAAACACCACTTAAAGAGTCAATGGCAAAGCAGAGGCCCGGGCTCTTTCTTTTAAATGCAGCAACCACCTGCTTATTGAGGCTGAAAGAAGGTGAACCAAAGACGTATTTTTTGTGCTTTGTTTGGGAATGATGTTTGCTGGGTTAGCCGTGGCGAACGGCCGGACACCCACCCAGCCGCTCACTCACTCCCCCGCCTCAGTGGGACAGGGGGAGAAAATAGGATGGTGAAGCTCGTGGGTCAAGGCAGGGACCTCCAGCACCTGGAGCACCTCCTCGGCCTCCTCCTGCTCTCCCCTCGGGGCTCACAGGGATGTTTCTCACACGTTTCCCTTCACTCCTCGCTGCCGGGCAGTGCTTTGCCCTTTCTCACACAGAGAAGGCTGTGTAAGGGCTCAGCCATGCCCTGCGGTGGGGCTGTTGGAACCGGCTGGAACCGGCTGCGTCCGGCACGGGGAGGCCCCGGCCGCTCCTCACAGAGGCCGCCCTGCAGCCCCCGCTGCCAAGACCTGGGCACCTGCATCCGGTACATGACAGAAGAACTTTTTTATACTTAAGTTTTACCTATCCAGACACGGCAGGATCGCCTTCTGTAAATGGTTCTCTACATTTTGCAGACACTTGTGCAAATAACACGTCTGAGATTTTGTGTAAAATTTCTGTGAAAATGACAGTAGCGCTTCTGAAGTGCATGTCAAATTTAAAAGCTATAAAGGCACAAGGTTGTTTGGCGTTCCTTTCATGTAAATATGAAATGATGCTACCGACTTCACTGGAACTCCTCTGTTAACCAGAGCTGGAAGTCTGTCCTACTGAAATACGTCGTTGATGGCTTGTTTAATACAACAGTAAATGAGTGTAAAGCATGGCCCACTGGACCAAACTAAGTTATACTCCTGTACTACAGTATCTTCTCTATTTTCTGCCAAAGAAATACATGATAATTAATTGGATAGCGACAGGATTTGTCTCAGCTTTATACTCAGCAAGCGTGAGGGTGGCAGACCTGGCAGCCCACCTCTTCGTCTTCTGCCAAACATGACTGATAACAGTTGCAGCACAAACAAATACCCCAAACCAACAGCGTGCCATCGAGGTCCCACCCAGGGAAACATCTTACAGGATTTTTGTATTATTTTTGAAGAAGGATGGAGAATATGATCCTTAGAAATGAGGTCAAGGAGTCAAGATGGGGAGAATTTTATTTTATTTTTGTCCTAAGCTCCTAGCACGGTGTTTGCGGGAGAGAAGGATTACCTAAGTGGAGACTTGGAGGTGATTTCCATTTCCCCTCTCCCCGTCATGTATGTGTGACTTTTGGCAAACCAGCATGTTATGAAATCCAAACATTCACCTGCGGGTAGAAACCAGACTGTGTGTGTGCCACCGCTCATCCATCTGCATTACAGACCACAAAGCCCAGCTGCACGGGTCAGTATTACATCAAGTGTGTCACTGTATTAGAAAATATAGTCCATGCTAATAAATAAGTAGCTTCCTGTTGCCTTGTCTGATCTGTAAGTGGTGGAAGTCACACACAGGTGTGATTGAGGACAGGCTTGACCAATTATGCCCAAGCAGTGTATGTCGCACAACACGTAGGTAGTACAGTCTCTCGTGAACACTGTGGTGTCTTAAATGCCTGCCTTCCTAACATGGCCTAATTTAATCCTATATAAATGTCTGCGTGAATTGTCTAAAATAAGAAGGTGTAAGCTGCAAACATTTTTCAAAGATCATAGGCAAACTCTGGGAAAATAAAAAAGGAGTTTTAAGGGTAATAGAGATGCATCCTCACCATGCAGTTGTCCTGATGTGTGTGACTTTTTGCAGACACACAGAAGGGCAGCATTTCCTCCTGTTATATCAGAATGAGAAAGCTAATGGAGATACTAGGTAAATTATTTTGTAAAAAGCAAATGAATGAACCTGAGCATGCACCAGAGCAATAAATATGGAAGCAGTCGTTGAAACGGACTTCAGTGAGCTGTCTGTGCGTTGCCCTCTGTGTTTTGTGTTTGCTAAGCTGGAATAGTCTAGGAACAAGTTTCCTAGCAGGAACAGTCATGGAAGCAGAGAATTGCAGAACTATCGCAGAAAGTAAATGTTGTCTTTGTGACTGGGACTGTATGTTTCTAAGCTATAATTCGACAGAAAAAAGAACAAGCAAAACTAATCAGAGCTTAAATACTGGGTGGTACAGTGTGACAAAGCAAACATATTGGAGTCTGTAAGGTCTGGACCAGGCTCGGAGAGGAATGAGAAGACAAGTTAAAGATGAGAAGAATTTGGGGGAGCTGTAACCCAGACAACTGAACTGATTTTGTTTCCCTGATAATTGGTGGACAATAGCTTTGTGTAAAGGATAAGGCTGGGACCTCTACAGCATATCTTGCTTAACAGTAGCTACACAGGCATTCACCTCCAATGCCAGCCCATAGTGGGTGAATACATTCTAACAAAGAGTCTGTTGGAAGAAAACAGAACATAAAAAGAAGGTAAATTTGCTGAGTAAATTATTAATTGTGAATTATTCGCACAGTTTTACTAAAAGTCATCTGGAAAAAGTTAGCAAAAGAAGGACAATAACTGAAGTGAGTAATAAATATGAATCAATCCAAGAGACATGTAGGGTTACTTGTTGGTTGTGGAGAAGGATGGGATTGATTGAGTGATACAGTGAAAAAAGCAGAAAAGTAGAATAAGATAAACAAAGAAGGGGTGGCACATTTGGCTATATGGTGTTTTCCCATTCCAAAATATCTTATGTCTGCACTGGTGGAAGTTCATTCAGTAAAGTTTTGCTATTGTTACTATTTTACACACACAGTGTGAAACTGAAAGAATGGCCTCCGTTACTCTGCTTTTCCTTGAGATTGACTGCTTTAATTTAGAAGTCAATAAACACCATGCATGCTCACAGCATCCCAACCCAGAGCTATTGGAAATTGGCACACTTGAACTTCCTCCCACTGGGAAACTGAGGCTTGGCTTTCAAAATTCATATTTTTATGTCCTTGCAAGTCCTATTTTATTAAAGCAAAATATGTGATTTCCCCCCCACACACACACAATTGGTTGCTAAAAGCTGCTTTTTTTGAGGGAAAGCTAATGTTAAAAGCTAGGTTGTTTTCCATTATGCAGGCAAGTGCAGCTTTGTGATAGGAGCTGAAAATGTGTTAATTAAAATATTGCTTTTACTTTATCTTGAATGTCACATTAGCCTTATCTCCAGCTCATGCAGGCTCTCGATGGTTTCATTTGGGCGTTTGGCCATCTTTTGTTTTTCATTTTATTATTTCCACTTAAATATTTATGGCTTGAGCCCAAGCCCATGAAACTCCATGGTAACACTCCTGTGGAGTCTCATAGACTTTCCAGCCTTGGAGTAGAGCCTTGTTCTGAAAAAGAAAAAAAAATGACAAAAATGAGCTTGTGGGTTTGTATGATTGTTATCTTCCAGAGATCTACATACAACACTATAAATAGGAGTCTCTTAGCTGCCAGTTTGATAAATGCATGTCACTGAGGTTACGTGGCATTCTACCCCCTCAGTCATCTTTACCAGCAATAAAGTGCCTGCAGGCCAAAAAATGCCCTCTGACACCTGTGTAAGCTCTGGAGTTTAATGGATTGAAATCTAGTAAACAGTTCCTTCTAATGCTTTGCAAGAAATAATATAACCCATCTTACTGATTCTGCAGGGCTGAGAGGAATTGGGAGTCGTAAGAACGTCTTGGTTACTACAGTTTGCAAGTGCAACCCAAGAAGCATATAAATGAGTAAGTTTTGAGTCATTTTGAGCTCCTTCCAGATTCTTTCATGGCATTTAGGCAATATTTATCTCTAGAATAATTCTACTAACAGACACACATGCTAATTGCATCACCATCTTCAGAAAATATCATTGTAGACTAGGGTATTCTAGTACTGTTTTGCATTTTGCATCTTTGAGATTTTTTTCAGGGTGAAGCATGATATTTCAACAAAATATAGCAATAGATTCAGTGTCATATATTTTCAAGGAAGGTAGGTGTCAAATTTAGCTGTTAAGCTACAAAACATGCATACTGGTTTTGCCTTTTAAACATAAGTAAGTTGGAAAGATTTGCAAAAAAAGGGGAAAGAAGGTCCTTGGATCATTCAGCCTAGCTTTTGCATTCCCATTAGTTAACAGGTTACCAACACTTTAAGCATATGAATAAATTTTGTATTCAGGGAGAGGTGCATTTAATTTAGTTAGCTTTACTTCACTGATTGTTGTATGAAGATGCAACACACTATAGTGCTGATAAAAGACTGAAATCTGTTTCCTCTCCTTAGTCAGCAACCATGTGTCAAAAATCAGAAAGTTAATTTTCCAAGAAAAAAAACCCTGCTATTGACTCCAGTTATAAATCAAACAAGAAACCAATACAGTCATTAAATTCTTAGATGTGTCAAATTTACTATATCTGTGCTAAAGTATGCCCATCTCTAGTGGAAGGAGGCAGAGTTCAGCAGTAGGCTCAGCAGTGAGACTTCTTCATGGTCTAGCAGCACCTTCAGGTGCCTCAAAACAGTCATAAGGGCCATGATAGATTGTAGGGCATTTCGGGAAGGTTCAGGCCACCAAAGCTATGCTGGAGGTCACTTGGGCAAGGATAGCAGGAGAAATATGGAAACATTTGTCCATGTCCAATTTAAATCAGATACAGTCTTTGGAGCAGAGATTATCTTCTGTCTGGTACTTTAGAATAAATTCAGTGTTCTTGCAGTTACAGCTGGAGCAATTTGATTAGTACCAGCATGCAAGTATCCGAATAAAAATAATACAAATGCTGGAAATACAGTATGTATGTGATGTTTAATCAGGTGTGATTACAGAAGGCGGAAGGAATTCCATCCTATTACTCAGTGGATGCAAGTGTGCACCCCGGTAAAAGAAATGTTTGGTTGGAGGTAATTTTGCTTGAAAACCCCTGAAGTAGATGAATTAATTAGTTAGTGTTTTGTTGGCTGTTTTTAAGAAGATCTGTGCTGGAGAAATTTGAATGAGCACAAGTAGGAACAGGAGAATCTGGGATGGTTCTGCTCAAACCATCCACAAGAATAAAAAGCTAGGAGGGATCAGAGGAATCAATAAATTACTTTTCTTCCTTTCTGTCTGGCCTCCTATGTTTGTGGCCGCTACCTTCTCAGCTACTCTCTGGGTAACAGTAATTGGAGCCAGAGGATTGTTTGGTTCAATGCCGAAAACAGGTTTTAGCAGCTATAAATACCGATTAGTAGCTGACCCGTTAAAAATCTAAGGGGCATGTTAGGTTCTTTTGTTTTGGTAAAAGAAATGTTTTCTTAAAAGATATCCATTATATATGTATGTGTATATGTTGAGTTTTTCATACGATTCTTTTGGTGAGTGTAACTAGTTTTGATGATCGAAATGTTTTCAGCATAGCCAGCTAACTTGTTAGATATTTGCCCCACTTGAGCCTGGAAACTATATTCATATTCCAAGAGAAACCTGCCCTGGGAAAAATGGCTAAACATACAGCATCAGCCCACAGACACTATGTCCCAGGTGCTCTACTGTATGCATCTCCTCTGGGGGAAGATGAAAGAAGAAATGACACATAAGGGATATGAAGTCACATTATTAAACGAGTATTGGAAGGCACTCAAAGACTACAGTAATTATCGTGGTAGAAGGACCAACTCGACTAGTATGGGACAGGGTCAAAAACGACACTCTTGGCACAGACGAAGAGTGCCACAGACATTAAGACGATGTTTGTGTGATTTTAGTTACAAAGGCAAGACTTGGCCCCATTGGAAAGGATTAAATAAAAAAAAGTCCAAACCCAATTTTAGAGTGTTCTCTAAACCAATAGCCAGGGATGAATAAACACATCCTGCTGCTGAAAGCCTGAGCTGGGTAATGTATTGGGATACACACAGACTTCAGACAGCAGTCCCCGGGCAGCTGAGTTGTGATCACAGGGACACGCTCAGTCCGTGAAGCAGGCAGATGAAATCAGTGACTCCAGTCCTTGCTCATGGTAGCTCAGCACATTCCCTGCTGACCTGGCTGAAAGAGTGCTTTTATGAAACACAACTGATTAAAGAAACAAATGATGTAAAATGAAATGTCATCATGGATACAGGGTTTAGAGCTATACAAACAACTGTGGATTGAAATCATTAGACTCTCTCTGCTCTGGAATGGTTCAATATTTTTAGAGGATTAAAATGCCTTTTCTACCCTTTGGTCTCCCGTACTTATTTGTATGTCAACATAAGTATTTGTCAGTGTTTTTCATGCTTTCCTAAGTCAGGAAATCTGTAAATTCATCATATAAAGGGACTGAGTCTTAATTCCTGGGCCTGCTAGTCCTGGATCAAAGGTTTTGATATATTATTCCTAACTTCTTTTATTTGGAAAAATGTAGCCAATACCTCTAGCAGACAGCATGGACCTGATCCAGAATCCACTGAAGTTATTTAAAATACTCTGATCAAGTTCCATGAGTTTTGGTTCAGGTCCTGTGGCTCCAATCCAACACAGCACTTGAGCTCATATGTAATTGCTCAGGAGCTTAACTTTACATGTAAGTACCAATGCTTTACCAGATTGACACGTTCATATCAGCTGGTATAAGTAGGCTAGCTCTGCATAACTGCTCAGATGGCATTCACTGGATAATATACTCATTTGCAAAGTCTGAAATAGGTTTTTTCATGTGTCGGGTTAGTAAGTAGCCCTCTAGCTAATAAATCCCAGCAAGTCTTTCCTACAATAAGCCACGTGGCATTGTCGCAACAACATAAGGTATGCTTGTAAGGAGCGCTTCCCATTGAGGGCTGGGGCATGAAAAGGCCATGAAAATAAACAGTAAGTAATATAGGAAGGCAAAAAAGTGTTTGCAGTGAAGATGTTAAAAAGTAATACAACTTTAGGAAGTGAGCACAGTTTTTATGAATGTCTTTGTGGACAGTGGCAAGATATCATTTATGTCAATTGTCAGCCCTGGTTGAGTTTCTTCTCTCTTGTTTTCCCCATTAGGCTTTGATCTTGGCTGGGAATAAATTGCATTTAAGGACAAAAGGCCTCTTTGATACTTCCAATAAAAATTACAATAGTTGCTTCATTCACTGTACTGATCCATTGCCACCTTCTGTAGGGTGTAAAGAAAGGAGATTACAAACTCATGTTGAGCATAGCTGATCATCAAATAGTAATCAGAGGTAATTACAATCTACTGGGTGAATGGCTCACAGTCACTACTAAATCTAGTACTTCATTACATTTTTCTGTAAGAGATTGCCATCAGACCTCAGAAGCAGCAGTTGTTCATACTTACTCAGGAAGTCCCTCTGCAGTGTAATGCCTGGATTGGGCACTAGGGATGAACTCGAAACTGCCGGACTGTGATTCATTAGCCACTGCGGGAGAGATTTTCAAAACACAAATTACTGGGAAACATTAGACATCTGTTTCTCTTTAAATCTACCTGAAGGTGTCATTTCTGTTTCCCACTTAGATGAGTTTAACACAGAGAGCCTGGTGAGATTGCAACCAAAGTCGATGCTCTGGCTGACATTGGCAGGTGCTAATCTCCAGGATGCAGTTACAGCTGTGAATCTTTCCACGGGGAGGTATCACTAGCTATTTGCTAGATGCTGATAAACAGGACTATTCGATTCTATAGAGGATTATAAAATATTTTGAGAATTTCAAGTAGGAGTGTTCTAGAAATGTGTGTTAATACCAATTGGAAGCAAACAATATATCGTTATTCCTCTATTTTTCCTAGTTCTCAGCATAATGGCTGATTGAGGGACCAACCTCAATCTTCAGACAACTTCATTGCTTTTAATGAGGTTACTCAAGAGGTGCATTTGATCTTCTGCTGACAATTTTTAGCCTTGAGAAAACTATTTATGCTTTGAGACAGAGGGCTTAAAAAAGTAATAGCAACATTTAATAGTATAATTACTTCGCATTATTTTGCATTCTCTGACTTTGCTTAAATGAAACACATTGTATGCTGAAATAATCTTGAAGGGAGGATTATTCAAACAAGATAAAGTCCCTGCTGAACGTAATGTCAGTTCTTTTTATGCCTGCTGAGTAACCTGCTGTGCTTTGGCAGCTTTAAGACTGAGCCATATCGTGCTCATATTGGAAGCATGCAAATGTCTGAGCTAGCAGTATGAAATGTGGCTGAGCTAGCAGTATGAAATGTGGCCGAGCAGTTATTACTTCAGGAATGTTAATTATTACTTTTATGTGGATAAACTCTCTGGAGCTGCATCCATTTAAAATTCAACCACAGACACTATGCACAAGTTTGATTCAGTCTCTGTGTTATAATTTTTCTTTGTTTATATATTGGTAATGGTACCATGCTGGTGTCAACAGACTAAGACCTTATGAAGTGAATGTAGAAATAAATATTATTGTTAAAGAAAGGATGAATCATTTGCAGTCAAGCAAGACTGAAGATTTGTCTCGCTGCAGAAAACCCTGACTTGAGGCACTGGAGTACACAGAAATAACATCAAAATGTTAAATAAAAGTGAATTAATGCCAGTGTGCAAGTACAGTATTGTTAAAGAAAGAAAAGCTAACAGAGAGCCAGAGGACAAAGCCTAAACTGCAAAGAACACGTGCCAATCCAGCAGGTTTCCTTAAAGAAGAGTTGCAGTTTCGGGTCCCCCAGGCTTCATCCTGACAGGTGGTTGGCGCTTCCAGCTCGTGTGGAGTCCCAGAGATTTCCATAACAGAAAGCACTAGCGCTAATGAATCACTATGCCCCAAGTTTTCAAACATGGATTTTATCTGGGTGGCTTAATGATTCAAGAGAGGCAGATGAAAAAAGAGGTCATTTTTTTAAATTTGGATTCAAACCTGGTATCTCAATGTTGTGTATTGTGTACTGTGTCCGGATGTGCTTTCAGCGTGAGATGTTACTGCTTGTAGTTTACAAAGAGCTCTTTCACCAACTCTGGTAAAGTTTTGGAAGGCGTTAGTGATGACCCTAGTGTAAGTAAGCAAACTGCATAGGAAAAGGAGAAAAAGCGAAAAGGGAGCTAAGGAGGAAGAAGAAAGACAGTTTGACATACATTGGTGGGAGTCCATGGAAGAGTTTCTTAAAACTATTTTATCAGTTTTAGATTTCCATACAAATGTCCAGGTCAGCTGCATGTGTATGCTCAACTGTATTGCTTCTGACTTTGCACTGCCATTGAGCTGGAAAAAAACCCAGCAGGAGACTGAAGCCAGAGAGAAAGAAGCACAGATCAGCGCTAGTGCAGCTGTCTTAGAAAGGACAGTTCTGAATTCAGACAAGAAGTTTGGTTCCAGAAGGAGCTGAGAACGGCACAAACACAATATGTTTTCATGTCTATTTAAGTGGGACCTAAAGTAAAGGTGATAGTAATATTCCAAAATAATTGCCAATTAACTGATTGACCTCTAAAGCTACTGGCAATCTGTAACAGAAAGTCAAGTCCAAGCCTTTTAATAGGCATTTCAACAGCAAACTCCTTTTGTGAATAGGTGATCTGTGGTGTCTGACACACTGCAAAAACGCCTACAGTGAAATGATAATTCTGTGATGCTGTTTGAGGCACAAGATTCCTTGCAAGATGCAGTAACACTACACACCTGTGCCCAATTTCACTCCTAATTTAATTTGCACTTTCTGTACTAGACCCCAGTGAAGGGAAGCATCTCTCCTCAGGAAAGCCCTTATACATGTTTGAAGTTCTGTGAAAATTTAAAACATATGTTATTGTTGTCCAGAATAGATCTGGTTTAATAGCCTGAGCTCTGGCCTTTTTTCCACATGGGCCATGTTCAGAGGACTTAAAGCAACACTGTTATACCTATGAGTATTTTTGCAATTGCTGATTGAGAGATCGTGACCGTGTTGGAATACAGAAAACTAAGAGCACAGGTAGGTCAGTAAAAATACATGTAGAATAGGGCCTTACTTAATGTCGTAAAATCAGGCCTTAAGCATGAATTTGTGATAGCCATGCACTGAATAATGATAATAGAGTTCGTATGTGTGTGTATATATATACATATATAGCTATAGCTACATACATGTATGCATGTGTAATGTATAATGATGAATAAACTCAAATTTTATTTCTTTATTTTCAAAGTGATAAGCAAATATTAAACCATTGCTACTTTTGTCATAGAATTAGAGTAAGAGAAAATAGTACCCTTTTGAGTTTTATCCTTAAAACATGATCCAACCCCTGATGAGCTCCTAATACTTTCCTTTTTGTCAGAGATACCGGAATACTCTGCTGAATCCTTTGTGACTTGGGTTGTCCTTGTTTGGACTTCCATACTTTCCCAGACTTCTTTATTATCCTCAGAACATCAGGTCCAATTTTCACTTTTTGAACTTAGGAGCCAGCCTGAATCTTAAATGAATTTCTCTTACGGATGTCCGAGTACCAGAGTCTAACGGGATCAATACCCAAATGGAAGAGAGCAAACTAAGGTGGCCCTTTGCTGATATTATTGCCTCCTGTCTGCCAAATACATGATACACCCATGAATGAACTGTCACTGTGCTATCTAGATATTTCTGCTTTTTTCTGTTAAACAGTCTTAGACGAAGAGTAGCTATATGAAGAAAATGTACAGAGGAGAAGAAGAAAGGGAAGTTTTATCTCCTCTCTTGTAGCAACCTGTTTTTATAGCAACCTGTTCTAACTGTTGCAGGGCAAACAGGATTTGCAAAACAAGCCTTTCGTTTTCCCTTTTGCATTATTATGATAAAACATAAACTCCGGGAGAAGGAGGAGAGTTGTTTCAGCAGAGTTAAAAAGAGCAGTGGGGGATTCTCAGACAGGCGTATGCACATTCTCAGGTCAGGAATGCTCTTTCGGAGAGCAGCAAGCTGTGAATGTGCAGCTGCAGGCTTCAGGGTCCTGAATAATCTACATTCAGAGACTGCAGAGTCATCAATATTTATGGACTGGCGGGATCATCCCTGGCATGCAGCTACATCTGCCAGCTCTCCGTTTACTCCACATCCTTTTCTCTGCAAGTTTCAGGTTCTTATTTCCTGTGACTAGTAGGTTTGCGCTTTGAAGCAGAGATCCTCCAGTGAAACGGAGAAGACGCTTCCTGAATCACACTGAGCAAGCATGTTAACCATCCGCGTTGAGAAATACCCACTGCAGCAGATGTTGTGTGAGAAACGGGAGCTGCCGCTTATTACAGTTTCCCAGCCTCAGCCCTGCTTCGGTGGATGCAGCACGCTTGCTCTGACTTACTTTGTCAGACTTGCTTTAAAGCAAAAGGCACCCTGTTTCAGCAAGAACTGCCATTTTGTCTTGAGGCAGAGTCTGCTGCGGGGCAGAAATGTTCATGCAGATGTATTTTCTCTCAAAGGTGGTGTCTATGACACAGCACTTGACAATCGCGTCCAATGGGCCGGTACAGTTTGTTTCACATTGAGACGATGAAATAATTCTTAATTGTGCAAATAGAGAAAAATAAAAAAATCATTTTGATGTGGCAAATTCTGCATATATTCAACAGAAAACACTCATTTAACAGCCTTATCTGTTAATCTCAGGAGGTTTAAATATTAAATTAATAATGTCAGTTTTATTGTTTTATTTTAAAATTACGGTCATCAAGAACGGCCATGCATTATCAATCTTTGCAAATGTAAAAATATAACATTTGTGTTCTTGCTTGCCTAAATTTTCATTTCAAAGCTGTATAAACGTAATTTGAATCACAGTCTATCCAAATAGCACTGAATCAGTACTGGAAAACTTGTGCTGCACCGGTCATCTTTGAGTCTGGAAACATTTACTTCACCTAATTGTACTTTTCTGACATTTTCTCATGAATATTCTGGTGACAGAAATCTATCAGCACAGGTCCTGTGTATAAGGAGTCCTAATCTACCATATTAATCATTCACAAAAATGCATTTTCAATTGTTTTCTACAGGTATTAATGCAAAATGTCCTATCGACTAAAATTGCCTGTTCGAAAGTAAAAATTGCATCGTTTGTCCAAACACAACTCCTGAGCTCCGTAGTCTGTGCTTCCGATTTTCTCTGTATGAGAAATATCACTGTGCATAATGAACAAAAAAGAATTTCTTTAACAGAAAGTAATTCATGTGCTTTCTAAAAGTCATCAAAATTTTGTTAACAGGAGTTATTAATAAATTTTCAGAACAATGAAGCAACAGAAGAGAAATTATCTTTATATTACCACGTATTCATGTGTTGGTTTTGATTTGGTGGTTTTGTTTTGTTTTGATTGTCGGCATGGTAGTACGGATTAATTTAGTTTTTCATTCAGGAGACAGAAAGCCTGAAGAAAAGGCAATTTCTTTGTCTACCCTGGCAAATAAATCCCTGAATTTTAATTTATATGATGTAGTGGACGTACATACAGCATGTACATGTAAAACTTAAAATCTTTTTGTTAGTTCAAGTATATGATGCTACTTTAAATCTATGTGAGTCCTGAGTTCATATGGCAGTCAGGAGACTTTTCTTATTACATCAAAAGGTGCAAATGCTATTCTTAATTTTTTCCTTTCTTGTGGGACATTTTAATGCAGTGTGCAGATGGCACATAAAATGAGCTCCGGTTTTGATAGAGTAACGTGATTTATGTGAGTTGATATTGCAGCCTGGGGTACACAGCTGACCTGTTGGGCTTCAGAGCCCTTGCTGAGTGGCAGCTGGTAGAAGATGACAGCTGCCCCATCTTCTGAAGCCTACCTGGTATCTGAAGCATTATAGTAACAAGGAGGTTGTCTGGGTGACACCTTCAAAAATATTGGACCTGCACTCGGTTCAGGAATATATTTGCAGGGTACAGCTTTAGCAGTGGGTTGTTAATGCACTACATGTGCCAGTTGGGAGGAGGGTGGAGAAAAGTAAAGCTAAATTCCCAGGAGCAAGGTGAGAGATACCAAAAAGAGGACGAAGGGGCAAACAGCATTGTCAGGAGGAAGCAGAGGTGAGGGTTGGTGGGATGGGAGATGACTCTGGAGCATCTGTGAGAGTGGTGCTCGGGAGGTGGAAGAGGAGCATGAAATGCTTGAGGAGAGGTCAGGGAGCAGGAGGCATCTGGGTGAAGAGATCATCACTTAGGGTTAGGCTAACATTGTGTAGACTCGTGGGCCATTTGTGCTGGGAGCTAAACAGCATGGCATGGTGCAATGCATTGCGCTTGCTTTTAGTAAATGCACTCTGCTCCTATTTTTTTGTCATGTTAAGTAGCTCTTCTGGTATTCCCAGTGGCCTAAGCTTTCTTTAGATTTTCCCCTGTTTAAATAACTGTTTCTAGAGCAACACCCTGTGCTGGGAAGCAGAAACAGCAGTGCATGCACTCAGTCATCACTCCCCCACCCCTGTCTGTTATTATCGATCTACCCTGAACATAAACTTGTAATCTCTGCCCTTTCGTTGTTTTCCCCAGATTCACTGTTGGACCCTCTTGAGATGAGGTGGGTGTGTATGCGTTGCCCTGGCCAGCTTTCCTGTGAGAGCAAGTGGGCGCTAGCATCCCAGATTTTTCTCCCCCAGCCTGGCATCAAATGCCCTAAAGATTGGGCATGATCATTAGTGTCAGCAGGTCTAGTATGAACGCAGGAGGAAGGGGCTTGGAAGCACAGCCCAGTGGTAGGGGGTATCCTTCAGCAAGCAGCCTGGTAGCTAGTGCTCCTTCTGGTGAATGTGGATACCATGGGGTCAAATCCTTTCTGACAGAAAAGGGAATGGGATTTTCCGCAGCTTGGGATTGTGCCCTTGCCTTATCTGGCACTTCAGTAAATCTGACTTCACGTCCTGGCTAGCTTTGAATTTACCAAAACTGCAGTTAAAAAAAAAAATAATTAATTACCAAAAGTATAACTAAATCACTGGGCACTATTAAGAGGGGTAAATCTGGAGCAGGACTGAATGCCTGGACAGGGGAGGAATTCTTATTTTGACTGAATCATCCTTTATTAGCTGGATGTTTGTGGTATAAACAGTGTGGTTTGATGTTAAACTTATTTTCCTCTTCTGCAATCCTCTCAATATGCCAAGTTCTAGCAGTTACTGTTTTAAATTTTCTTTCCCTCTTTAAGTCATGACTTAGAAGTGACACAAGCATTCAGACAGAAATGTGTTTAAACTCTCCTTGCAATATCCTCATGTCATTCATATCATCTGCTGTGCTGACTGACAGATGCCTACAAGGTAGAACAGTGCACAGTACAACAGTACCTGAACATGACAGAAAACTTCAAGGCAGCTGCAACATTAAAGTCTTCCTTGCTTTGTTTCCTTAGTTCGTTTTTTTTTAAAAAGACCTTCCCATATTGCAGTATTCTGTGGTTAAAATTAATTTGCTTTTTTCAAGTAGCATTAAAAAGCTCATTCACCCACACTTTACATGCTAGATGGTGGAGGGCAAGACAATATTTTAGTGGCTACATCAATGGTGTAAGAGTTGGGATTCCTGGGATCCTCATTCCATGTACTGAAGTTTTGTGGTGAAATTTATAAGGAAAGAAATGTCTTTCTGGCAAATTTAATTGGATTTATCCCCAAAGTGGGTGGGAATGCCATTGTGTTTCCTACCTACACAGAGGAAGCTATGATACAAGATTTACTGAGGAGTAAGTTATTATTCTAATATTCCTTTCTGGGGTTGGTGGGAGCTTCAGCAAAAGAATCTGAAGATACATGTACTGAATCGGAGTCCATTCTAGCTGCTGGCTAATTTTTGGGCTGTCCAGCCATTTTTAGGGCTCAAAAAATAGCAAGAGATACAGCAATGTGCTTTCAGATGCACTCAGATCAATGGTGACAAGGTTTGTTTATCACCTCTCTGAGTACTTTTAGTTTACCCATGAGACAAATATTATTTTTTTTCAGTATCTTTCATCCTCATTCTGTCTCGTGGTTTGATGCCACAGTCAGTGGTTTCCCCATGAAATTCTAAATGCATTACAAAGTTTCTGGTTATAAAACCCAAGTCTAGAGCCATCAGTTTCTTATGCTTTCTTCATGAATCTGCAGCCCTTGGTTTTCATCAGTCTTTCCTGCTTCTCTTCTATTTCATCCCGTTTTTACTCAAATCATGCAGCGCACACTGATTTTCATCAGCCCGCTCTGTACTTGAAGGCTTTTCATCAGTTTTGCTCCTTGGTTTTGTTCCAGTAACCTTGTCTCTTTGTTTTCGTGGTGTCAACTGTCATGCTTTGATCTGCAGCTTTTTTTCATTAGTAAAGCGTGTGCTTTAAAAAGGTTATAACTAGAAGGGGAAAGATACATGGAGAACCATATATCACAAGTGCTCCTCAAGTATAATTTTGACATGTGAAAAAGAGAGGAGGAGGAATTATTCCTAGCATTATCATTTTCTTTTTCACACTCATCTCATTCCAGATATGACATCAGAATTAGACTTCTTTTCCATGTATAAATACTTAACTGAGACACAGAGATTGACTGCGTGGCTTTAGATTAAAATCAGTTTTCAGGCAGTGAGATGGAATCCTTATTTGTCCAAGGATTTTCTGTTGCCTTTTGCTGTAGGATCTTTGACTCAATTCTTGACCTTTTTGTATAGATTTTATACAACCTGGGAAACTGGTTAAATTATATTTATGACTATTGTATGGTGAAAAAGCAGGCATGCCTAATAATTTTTAGGAAAAGCATTAAGCAGTCAATGGCAATGCTCCTTCAATAGCTGGGGAGAGCTAATTGGACAGTTTCCAACAGAGTCCATGGAAAAATGCATATCATATCAAGCAAGCATTAGCTGTGAGAGTATCCAAGGTTAGAGGGAGACTCATGCTTCATTTATCAGCCAGGATTAAAGGCAGTGGAGAATGTTCGTTGCAACTGTGCAAACATAAAACATATTAAAGGGCCTAGACGTAGAAAATGTCAACCACTGCTGCTCTAAGCCTATCCATCACAGTGAGCCGGGAGTCATCGCTGTATCCCACAGTGAGTCATGAGTGAAGCAAATGTTACATAAGCTTTTTTTACCCATGGGGATTTCAATTAACTTGTGAAATAGAGATGCATTGTGTTGAATGTCATGCTGATATTGAAGACCTCCACAACATTGTCATGCCCGTAGACATTTTCAGATTATTTAATCAGCCTTGTCTGGAAGGAGTAAGGCAATGGGACTCTCAGATTTAAACAGTTTTGCCAAAGCTGTAGCTAGCGGCCCCCATAGGATGGGCAACCCACCACAGTTAGCCTGATAGTCACGATTATAATGCGGTACCGCACGGTGTGGAGAATGAACTCACACGGCTTTGTGGTGATGATAGCCTTTTTCCCTTCTGCAATCAATGTGTCTCAGCCACAAGAATGGCCCTTACTGGGGCCTTATGTCATTTGCAACTTGAAATCTCACTCTATCACATTCCCCAAAAGGCTGTATCACTGTGCACCAAGGATTACATAGGCTGGAAGATGTTAGTCATTCCTCTGTTACATTCCCCTAAGTAACTTGAGGAGGACTCAAGAAAAAAGTTCTCAGCTGAAAATCATGTAGTGGGCACGAGGGGCCTTATTGTAAGCAAACATGAATGTGGGAGTTGAGGATAAATATTGAAGCAGTTAAGATGATTGACAAGGATATTCACCTGTCTTCTTATAGGAAACTTCTGGTGAGAAGCTTAAACCTTGACAAGAGTGTCACTTGACAGACAGGAGGAAGTTCACTGACTGATGAACACATTATTTTCTTACATGAAGCCACCAAAATGTGTTACACGTCTTGATGTAACAGGGAGTTCAGGCTCTGCTTTGCTGAACAAAAATTCCTTACACAGTTTTGGGAGTAATCTTGCTTGAACTGTATCAAGCCTTAAAGGAAGCTTCTTAAAGGCACTTTCGGCCAAAAATAGTGATGGGGCAGTACAGTTTCCTTTCCAGAGCAGAAAATAAGAGCTTTGCTCTGCAAGTTCTAAATATGTAGTGAGATTGATCCCCTTTGCATACCAACTTGAAGGCATACTGAAACAAAGAAAAAGAGAGGTGGTTTTAACCCATGTCAGTGTCCATGTCAACCACTCTCATTACTGATCCCTGAATCATGACCTTCTGTGCTTCCCATGTGCTTCTTATCTCTTTTCATTCAGCTGTTGTCCTTCTCATTCCCTCAGTTTGTCCTTCACTTAGCTATCTCCTTCCTCCTCATTTTGTCCCAGAGGTTGGCGCATGGAGGAAACGGAGAGGCAAGATCCAGGTGCCAGTGCCATAAACCAGCAGCTTTCTTGAATGGAACAGATAAGCATAGCAGTAGCTATGGAGTAACAGCTATTAGGGAGTTACAAGAGAAGAAACAATCATCAGGATTGTTTTTACACTAGCAGCCAAAGAGAGGAGAGGGGGGAAAAAACGGTTTTAGGATGGTTATATTTGTGAGCAGAAGTCTCTGCAGTGCACAATCTGATCAGCTGTAAAGATATGTAAAGAAAGCTCCATTGGATGCAGATACCATAAAGCGAACTGCACAGTTACAAGGAAGTTATACAACATCTCTTTGCACTGTTAACTGCAAGGAGTGGTTTGAGGGGTTTGTTGTTTGTTGGGATTTTTTTTAGCCCACCCCTTGAAGTATTTACCAGTTGATTAATTTTAAGTGTAAGAGTGATCCCATTAATTTTAACTTTGAAGATCAGAGCTTGATTTGGTCTACCCATAATTTTTCCTTACAAATTCTAGTGTTGAAAGAGTTTCAAACTCTGGACTTCAAAAATCAAAATTTTGACTGCTGATTTTTCAGACAAGTTCTCTTTTTCTGCTTCTCAAAAAACAGACAACTGAAACATTGCACAAAATGTTTTTCTGGGTAAACAGGTAGTTTAGGATGTTCAGAGGCACAGCAATTTGTTGTTGAGCAGTTTCTCTGTCCTCTTGTGCAAATCCCTCTGCCCTTTTCTGAGCATGAGGATAGACAGAAAACACACAACCCCCTTTATGGAATAAAAACTTACTTTTTTATGTATTCAACATCTTTTTATAATGAAAGGCCTATAAGCAGAATGTTGAAATTCAGAATGGAAACAGTAGTGGCTTGCAGGCACATTCTAGCACTATGCTGCAATTGGTTTTGATTTGACAATGCCATTAAACAGTGAAAATTCTTCTTAGGCTTTGCAAGGCAGTAGAAATAAATGTTATAGGCTTTCTTATTAGTTGAGAAATAGCAGTGGACGAATTGCTGGTGGTTTTTCTATTTTAGGATCTTCTGAATAACAGTATCATAATACACTTGAGACACGGATTTTTTAAGTTTTTCCTCAGATTTCTCCCCCTTTTTTGATTCCAGCTGAATTTCATACAAGTTTCAAAATAGTCTATCCTCCAGTATAGCAAGGTATACAGGAAGTCTTGTAGATTCAAATTCACTGTTCTAGCTCCCTAATGAAAAGGCCTGCTGCGGGAAGGGTGGCAAGAAAATACTCTTTGGCTTCCTAAAAAATGCATTACATCGGAACTGCTGAAGTCTGTACAATTGCAACCAGGGTGGATTTCAAGGCGTAGTAATGGTGCTTTCCATACTGATTGGAACTCCAGAAAGCACTCGAAGAGAACAATATATCAGGCAGCAAGTCTGCAAATCTAGAGAGGAAATCAGAGCTAGTCACATTGTCCTTTCCCTACAAACCCACTGTTCCAGCAGGGTAGGACTGACCCTTGCAGATGGGGTCTGTCTGCACAGATGACTGTGCAGATGTCAACACCTTTTAGATGTACAGCTGGCTTTCTATCCCAATCTCTTGTTCTTCCAGATTCTTCTCATGTTTATGAAGTCTCCCTCCAACTGACCAAAGGCTTCATGAGCCAGGTCAGAAGTTTTTTACCTGGAAATCCGGTAAAAATGTATGTGTATGACCTCTGGAGGATTGTGTCCCAGGAGAAGTTGTAAACCGCTTAGTGTGCCCAACAGAAAAAGGTCTAAAGGATGATGTCATAAAATGTGATTACACTGTGCTGTGACAATGGGCAGTAGTTCTGGGGGTAAGAGTCAGCCTGGTTGCCACAAGGGTCATCCAGTTGACCTGTCCTCCCACAGCCCCAATCTGGCTCCTAGCACCCACCATTCAATGGGATGAATGCCATATGGATACCAGCCTCCACATGAATACTGCAGGGAAAGGAAGGAGAATCAGAGGATTATTCTTATCAGAACAAAGAGAGACAACATGCCTCAGAAAGCCAAAGAGATAAATGCACAAGCTAGAAGAGAAGCAGGGTAAAGCAGAACTGCCCTGTCAACAGTCCACTTTAAAAGCAGATATAAGTAACTCCCTTATTTTCTCTTTGAAATAAACTAAAAATATAGAAAATTGGCCATAGACACAGTGCTGATTTTATCTTCTGTCTTTCGGCAAAATTCTGTGCTTTAACTCAGAGCGACATCAGACAAATCTGCCTGTAGACTATCATTTCTGTTAGGTATAAAAAAAAGGCCGACTAGGAGAAACTGTTTTCAGTGGATCAAAAATAAAAAACCCTAAAAAACCCCACCTTTCAGCATCTTCCTTTTTGATGTTAACTGTGATTTCTCTCAGCAAATTCAAATATTAGAGTATAGATTTTTGCAAGTCATCTACATATCTAAAAATCAGAGGGGAAATTAAAATAAAACACCAGAGTTACTGACTCCCAAATTCAGTTTTGAATTGGTGTATTTGGGCTACTTTATTTTTACCTTATTTTCTAGGCTTTCTGTGTTTGTTATTTTTTATCATGTTTGTATGACAAATCAATAGAGGCATCAATGCACATAGCCTCACATCACTCCTGTGAGAGGAAAAGTAGCATTAAACTGATGGGGATAGATACATGGACCGAAAACCAGGAGGAATTTAATCAGCATACTGCAAGTGTGACCTGTGAGTTAGAGTGCCTGCTCTGAATGACCTCTGGCAAACACAGGGCCTCAGGGCATCTCAGCGAAGCTGAAAGTCACTGCAGGAGAAACACAAGATGGTCCGAATGCCTGAGTCCTCCTCGCTCCTTTACCACAAGATTTTCCTTGATCAGTAATTGTGTTAAATAAAACGCAGAGATAAAGAACCCTGATGCATTTTTTGCAGCCTAAGTTTTTGTGGTTTTTTTTTTTGCCAGTCCTCCAAATAACACCAGTTCTTAATTTATTTCTTCTAAATAAATTTTCCTTTCAAGAACTAAACAAGCTGATATCTACTGCAATGATCCCCAGGTATCTTTATGTACAACTCATCTAACTGTGTAAGTGGACTGAAATGGTAACCTGCTTTTCATGTCATTGAGATGCTAATTTTTAATTTTATCTCCAAGTTAAGTAAATTATTCCAGGGTAAAACATGCCAAGAGGGCTATGACCTGTTTCTGAGAGTGAAGAAAAAACTCAGGATTCTCCTGATTCCTTCTCCTGTTGAGGTGGTCTGTTTTGGAAAATACCTTTTGTCTGCAAGTTCCATAACAGTAGCAGAAAAAAAGATCATTGTGGGAGAAACAAACCCCCTTGGGGGGAATATTTACAATATAACTCCATACAGTCTCATTCATCTCTGTGCTACTCTTGTTTATTTCTTTTGTAAGTAACCACTGACACCAGTGGTTAGACTAATAGAAAATTGGATTTTGCAGTATGCGAAAAGGAGGGACTGATTATCCCCAAGGGCAAGGAAATTATACCACACACTTTATTTTGAAGGCAAACCAGAGAGTAGGACTCTCTATTTGAGAGTATCTGCAGTGTATAAATACAAAGTTTATATGACTCCTGCTATAGCAGCTACCTACACTTGCTAACTGTATAATCAAGAACAAATGACAAAATCAGCCAAGGATGTGAAAACCAGAGCTATTACAATATCAACGTTTTGGGTTGTTCCAGAAGCCCATCTCATCCTTGTGTGATATGTGACAGTCAGACACAGCCAGGCGACATGTGTGCGTCTCCCACTGTGATGGGCAGAACTCTTTGTTTTACAGGATAAAAAGAGGTTTAAAAGATGTTATCCCTTTTGAGAATACTTTATTGAAGTGTCACTTTAAAGGATTGGGTTGGATTGCTTAAAGAACAACAAAATAGAGAAACCCTTTTAAAGAATTATATTTTTCCTGAACAAAATGCGGTTGGTTGAGAATTCTGTCTTCCCAAGACCTTTGTTTAGTAGCTGCAAGAAAACTCTGTGTGGGCAAAGACTCAGAAAACAAGTACTGTATATCCGATGTCTGATCTGTCTAGGTTCCACAGCACATCCAGCATTGTATTATCTCAGCAATTGCATGTTATGAAAAAAAAGTTAAAAAAAAATCTTTTTCTTTGTTTGTACAATCCTGAGGCATTTTAATAGGGCAATCAGTTAGAAATGCATTTTTATTTTGCTTTTTTTTTGTTTCAAATGTTCTAAGGAAGAAAGCTTTTTCTCCTGCGGTTGAACAGAAACCTGCACAAAGCACAGCCTGTTCATGACAGAAAGAGCCAAAATTCAACTCAGGTGAGCTCCTCCCATCTGCACACTGGGTGACTTGTTTTGCTCTGCAATAGAGGAAAGCCCTCATGTAGGGCAGTGAGAACTGCCTGGCTGCTTGTCTTTAAAGCCAGCTGTGAGGTCAGTCAGTTGCCCTTCTTGTACTGCCGTAACAGCGCTGTTTTTAACATATAGGAAATGTTAAATATTAAATGTATTTGTCCTCCGTGAGTAGAGGTAATAAAACCCACAAACACCGAAGCTTTCCTGCAGTCCGTGCCCTTCTCTGCAAGGGGGGCCCGAGGGGGTCTCAGGGCAAGCTGGCTGTGGAGGAGGCAGCGGGGGATGCTTCGGCAGGAGATGCTTCGGCAGGGGATGCCGCTGACCTGGCTCCACGGTCAGGACAGACAGAGCAGGGAACTGGCGTTCTTCATAGCTACTGCCAAGTCTGCTTCCGAGAATAGTATAGACGTACCTAGAGAGTCCTTTAACAAAAGCAAAACACCTCCATCCTCCGAAAAAAAAAGACAACAAAACTTTTAAAATATCTGAATATATCTTTGTCATGACAGGAACTCTTTCTGATCTGTTTTGAGTACCCAAATGACAGGATCTGTGGTCCTAGCCTAGGCAGAAGGCTACATTCTCCTGTATATCTTGTATGTTTACCATACGAAAAAGCTTGAAAGGCTCAGAAAGCTTGAAGCCAAAAAGCTTGAAAACTTGCAGGTCTTTCCTTTGGAAGGTTTTGACTAACGGTTTACAAAGAGCAGAGAGCCTGCTACACTCAAATAGCTGTTTCTTTTATCAATAGGAATGAAGCATTTGAGGGGAAAAAAAGTTTAGGTGTATAGACTCCATAAAGTTGTATTATCTTCTGTCAATGATTTGTGCAGCTTGGCTTCTCTTAACACCCCCAAGAGGCCTCTCTTGAGCTATTCTCCACTTTTCCTTATAGACCCGTTAGCCAAAGCAATATATTCTGACAGTAAACATCCTAATTACAACATTAACAAATAATACTCAGAAATTATTATGGAGCATTTCTCTTTTCATTACAAGTGTTACAACAATAAAGTCTGACATCCTGCAACTCTGAAGAGCTTTATGTCAGGTGTCTGGCAAAGCATATAAAACTCAAATCTAACCGTGGAAAAGTCTGTAGTAGCTGGTGTTTAGGTCTGACCTTTTTATGTACATTAAAATCTGGTTTAGATCATTGTTAGAAGTTTTTATGATTTCTTCTGACCTCATATAGTTAGATTCTTGATATTTAGGCTTTTACAGAAAGAAGCATAAACAAATAAAATTGAATTTCCCTTCATCCTACTCTTAAAATACTTCAAAATAATTTTTCCACTGCTTAAGTGAAAGATACTGAGTACGTAGGTCTGTGCTGTAAAGAAGATGCATGACATGTTTGGAAGGGCCACCATCTCATTCAAACAGTGGCCAATTTTACTCTAAGTTTTCGCATAAGCATCAGGCTTGTTTATCCCATCACACCACCATGCAATTGCCCCACGTCTGCACATTTTATATATATGCAAGTAGATGAACACACACATACGTGTATGTGTATATACATACATACGTGTGTATGCGTTTATTTATACACCTTTAAATAGATGCATGTAAAAGCTATGTGGATTACAAAATGACCATCTTGTTCAGCTTTAGCTGATCACACAAAATTTATAGTGCCTGTGGGAAAAAGGCTGTTAAGTACAGAGCTGGCAAAATCTCATTTCCTCTGGCTCCCAAATTTTGTTTGTTGTCATATTCAGGCTTTGTTCTAGATTCGTAGCCTATGGCAGAGAGTGGGATGGGTGAGAAATCAAGAGAATGCAGGACTTTGCCCAGTGTAGCAAATTGAAATGTCAGAGATGTGCTGGCAGCCTGTGATACAAGAAAAATGAAACCTTCAGCTGGACAAGAGATTTTATATACATCCTTGTTTAAGTCCGGAGCACATGGACCCCCAAAATGTCACCACTGATATCCTTGTTTGCTCTCCAAAAACTCAAACACACTAATAAACATAAAATGGTGTAAGTCATGGAGGGGTCTAAAGGATTAAGTTTGTTGATATTGCTGCACCTTGGGATAGAAATGAACCTTAGTGAGACAGAAAATAGTCGTTGAGCAAAGGCACACAACTTCTGGGACACATGAGAACCACTCTGTACGGAGGCACACCAGCAGTTCCCAGTTACAGCTTACCCATGCACTTATCAGCCACCCAGGTGGCCCCTGCCCGTGCCCGGGGCAGGGAGAGTGGCTGAGCTGTCTGCCGAGGGCTGTGCCAGCGGCACCCAGCCCTGCCGAGCCAGCCGGGGCGCTGGATTGCCTGACTCTCCTGACACGAATCTTCACGTGGTCACTACCCACAATGTAAGGGCAGAACAAAAATACTCTAAGGGATGTTGGGATTACATGAGATACGTGAAATCTACACCGGTGAGTTACAGCAATTCACACCAGTGGTTTTACACCATCGCTGCACAGAGGCATTTAGCCCTAACCATTTAGAAAGTTTGTTAATTAAAAATTGTTTGGTAGAGCAATGTGAAAACGTGGTGAATGACTGCAGCAGAATGACTGCAGCAGAGTGCACGTGGTGCACTTTCTGATAACTGGGGCCAGCAAGAATGCTTTTATTTGTCAAAGAGCTTATTCAGCACAGTTAAGCAATGGGTAAACACTACACCTACTGTATTTGTGAAGAGCGTGTCTCAATGGGACCCCCAGTGAGTCAGCAGGCTTATTCACAGAACTTAATGAGTGTAAATTGGCATTTGCTAGTGTAAAAATACTTTCCCATATAGAAAGGAAAAGAACTGATCTTTTAATTGATCTTTGAACTATGTTACAATTGACAGTCTTGAGATGCCAGTGTGCAAAGTTAATTAAGTTGTCAAAGATATTTTAAGAAGCTGAGCCCGGTTTTGTTTGAAGGTCTTTGTCATTTACAAATTTGAGAGAGGTGCTGCAAAGCTGCGGGTGCTGCTAGTGTAAACAGAGAATGAAAGAGAAGCAGCGTTATCTCTGTCAGGATTGTTCTTTGTTGTGAGTGAGGATCATCTTATTCTGACTCTCACAGAATTCCCACATGATGCCAGGACCAAAAGCAGGCTTGAACTCTATAAAATTTAAAAAAAAAAACCAAACTGCTAGCCAGTGGAGGTGAGCAGAGAAAATGGAAAGAGGAACTTTTACCATCTTCCATATTTCACGTGTGTTTAGCAGAGGAAGGGAGAAAGGGAAATGAATGGAATTAAAACAAAAAAAAAAAACATTTAAATTGCATTTATACTCATACCTAGCTTTTTAGGACTAGGGCCCTAAATGTGCATTCCTTGAACATTTCCAACCTCTGCTTCCCTCTTCTGTGCTTACATGTTTAGGAGAATGAAATTTGATTGACTTTATTCAATTACTAGAAATATTTGTGGAATGCCTTCCAAAGCAGTCCTAATATTTTGAGACTATATCAATTTTATTTCTATGTGTGTGTGAGCGAGTGTGACTGCAAGGGTGTGCCCTGTGCGAACAACGTCTTTCACTTGTAAGAATAGTTGTCATTTTGTGGTTGGATGCAGTTTTCTTCAAGGGAGAATCTCTTCTCTCTGATGGGTACAGTAACTGCTCTCTTTAGTTTTATTGTCCTCTCTATAAAAAGATCATTTTGGCTGACTCAATGTGAAAAATACTTTTCCTTGGAAAAACAGAATAGCAACAATAATGTGTCTGTCCTACAGATCCTTCATGTACAGAACTCCTTCCAGCTCACAGGAAGAGTGGGTTTACAAGGTTTCTGATGAGATAGAACTGGTAAATCATCAAGAATGGAAGTAATGTAAAGTTTATTTAGAGAACTTTTTGCAGAGAAAGTAAAATGCCAGCAAAATGTATGGAATGTTACAGAAATCACTGGTTTGCAAGTAAGAAGTGTAAGTACAATTAAATGGCAGGATGGAAAATGAATGCTCTGAATAATTGTTTTCCAGGGGTAATAATAATGAATGAAGATTTAATTTCCCAAATTTCTCATCAAATGACCCATCTTTAGGATGGAGGCATTTGGGTTTGTTTGGGGCTTTTTTGATAGTTTCAATGACAAAACGGTGCTGTAAAGATGTTAATTTTGTGAATGCCTGCTTGTAAAGAAGGGCTGAGGTAACTCTTGCAGGAAAAGGCAAAAGTTACAAGGGATGTATTTCGTTTTCCTGGTTAACAAAGAGCCACTCCACCGCAATAACGTGAGAGAGAAAGTTGTATCATTCTTTTTCACATATATTAACAGATCTATGCTGTTACATATCTCAGTGAATCAAATTATGAAGGATGTTTGAAACACAGTCTTTGGACAACTTCACTGAGAAATTATTTTAACGCTTTCAGATAATACAAGTCCCTTGAGTTCCAGGAGATCGATACATTTTTGTAGGTGGAGGCTGCTGGTGATGCACAGCAGGAGCTGTTTCCCAGCTGTATCACTGATTAGCAGGAATCTCACCTTGCCGAGCCTTTAAAGCCTTGCAGAAAATGCACCAATTAAGTGTTCAAATCCTTCAGCCTTAAGCCATGTGTCAGGGGAAAATAATTCACTGGCACAGGGCTTTGGGTCAAGCTTCTTAGCCCAGCAGTTGATGTGATAATGCTTTAGCATTGTGCTGCTTGCCCACCCAGGAGGAAGGAGAGGGAGACCTGGCTATTGTTTCTCTCTAAAGCAGAGCTCTGAGGAATATGAATGTAAGTGTGACTCATTAATAATCTCATTTTTAAGGAAAGGTGATAGAGGAGGAGGGTTTAAAGCATTCTTGGCTCAGTGAGTGTTCATTGAAAAAGTGTTGCTTTGCTCTGCCTTGCAGCTCTGCCTGAAGTTCAGGGCTCTTGCTGCCGCTTGCACCAAGCAAGCAGTCCGTTTTGTGGGTAGATTTTGGGGAATGAGCAAGGAAACCAGATTTATGGAAAGAAAGGCTTGATTTCTTAGGGGTTGACAGAGAGCATACAAGGGTTCACTGAGGATAGCCGCATGTTTAGCTGCAGGCTGAATTAAGGCAGTCAGTAAAAGTCCATGAAAAGCTCCTCAGATGCCAAATGGCAGGGCAAGACTGACCGCCTCTGCCCCAAGTGCACTGACTGTAGAATGAGGTCACTAACCTTCGAGGAGACAAAGACAAACTCAGAAAATGTGGCTGAAAACTCATGCTGACTAAAAGGGATTTCCTGCCACGTCTCAAAAGGTGTGAGAAGGGCTCCTCTCTTTTGAACTGTAAAATTTGTTGCTTTTCCCAGCAGAGAAAGGGCAAGCACCTGGCCACACGGTCATTGCAGTGTTGCCATCTGAAGCCCCTCATGCATGCCCCAGCATCTAGATGGTCTTAGACCCACCCTGCAGGGAGATGCATCAGCTCTGAGGAGTGAGAGGAAACTCAAAGACTTCATTAAAAAGCAAAAGTTAGAAATATTTCAGGCATCCTGCAGCAGGAAGACAGTTGCTCCTGCATTGAGATGAATATTGGATGTTCAAATATCACGGGCCACCTCTTCCCCATACACCCACATGGCTCTCGCAGCTCAGCATCCCCAAAGTGACGTGGGTCAGGGTAGGAAGGAGTATGCAGTAGGACAGGGAACTGAAGGTGGAAGATACCAAGTTTTAGGCCTATAACTTAGATCATAAAGCAGCGTCTCCCAGAGCTCATACTTGTCCCAGGAAGAATTTTCCTCTTGAGTATGTAGCAGCTCTAGCTCCAAGCAGGGCCAAGTGTGAAATCTATATGTGTGGAAGGGACAAAAGAAAAGGAGATTAATGTAAATTAGGCACAGACACCGAATACAGAGATTAGATATTGTGAACAAACACTGGACATGAGTTTGTTTTAAAGTGAGTTTCTCCACCTGCCTATAGTAGTCTCAAATATGACCATAATACTGGGCATGCTTTTGCTTTTACAAGGTTTCTGCATAAATGTTTATGTGCTGTGAATTAAATCATGCACTTAAAGAGGGAAGAGGATGAAATGGAAAACTTACTAACCCTAATGATGGATGGATTGCTCATTACTCATACTAACGGACGGCCAGTCCGGGCAGGAAGTTTCCATCCAGTAAATGTATCTCTCTGAAAATTTGCCAGGTAGAGGTAAAGAAAAATGTTACTTTTGCCATTTCGAATTACTTCTTGAAGGGTTCTGGACTCTTTCTGCAGAAGTAATGAAGAAGAACCTACGAGACTAAGAAATATTGAACAACTGGCGTAATTTGAGCTCAATAAACCAAATTTTTCTATTTTTCTTTCTCTATAACCTGTTCTGCCTCCTGGTCTATCTGCTAGAAGTACTTTATAGTGTGTATGTCTATCTTACTTCATTAAAACTGACATTATCGATTAGCAGCTAAGGTAAAAGCTTTATAAACCTCTCAGCTGAAAATATGAATCGTAGAAAATAGCCAGGTTTGCAGTCCTCTCTGTCAATCTTTCTATTTATTTCAGTACTTTGGAAGATGAGCAAGAGCTCTATCTTCAGCTAGCCCCTTTGTTAATCTAACCTCAGCTCTGCTAGACAGTTGTATTAAAATAATAATTTAGATCTTGGAAGTTAAACCAATACTTTATCTGTCAAAGTGAATCTTTTGAAACACATCATTTAGATTATTTTTTTTAGAAGCAGTGTGAATTAACCCATAAAATGAAAGTAGCCTTTGCCTATATTTTTTTTAAGAAACCCATAGTAATTTTCACCTCTGTTCGCATACTGTATCTGCACATCAAGAATTCACAAGTACAAATAAATACACTCTACTCTTTCTTCTATGAGCCATCTTTTTGTTATACACTTATACAGGGGGAGTCTGTTCTGTGAGTGGCTTTTAGGTGAGAAGGACTAGGTGGGACCCGTCCAGGTTTCACACATCATTAAACTCTTTTAATAAATTGATAAAACTCCACCCTACAAGTAGAATTCTTTGCCCAGACTTCTTCTACTGGAAGATTACGGAAGAACTAGAGCTCCCATATGTCTGTTTTTCCACAGACATTTCCTGTTTTTCTACCTGATTTTTTTTTTTCTGGGACAAATTTGCAGATTTCTTTTTGATGTTTTTTCAGGATTTCTGGCTGTCTGGCAGTCTGAACAGAGTACTGCTCACTTCTACACATTTTCAGGCATTACTGCAAAGCCCACTATAGACAACTACACAGAACTGGTACCATAAATAATTTAACAATGATAAAAATAACCACCGTCCTGGAATTCTGTTCAGCTGAAGACCTCAAATGCTCAACTAATACAGGACCTTGAACCACAGTGCCTCAGAAAGGTTATCAAGGAGAGGGATATATGGCAATCACATCGGCGGCTGAGTGATAGGTACTCTTAGGAGATGTTCTTTGCTGTTCTTACAAAATTTGAATTGAAAGGGGTGCATACTGTCGTGCTTCACCCTTACTCTTTCCTTCAAAGACTTGAATTTAAAAGTTGTGTTGTTTAAATCCCTGCAAATGTCTTTGAGCAAAAACTGTTGCCTGAAGCTCTTACACTTCTTTTTCAGTCGTTAAGCATTAGTACGGGCAATTTTCAAAACCTAGCCTGTGCCGTTTGCCTTTGCTGCACAGCCTGCCCTGGGCCGGTGGCTGGGGGTGTGAGTGCCCACAGCGCGTGGAGATCCACTGCATACATCTCTCTGGGGGTCACCTTGCCCCAAACTGCTGGTGCTACAGGGGAAGACCACCATCTACCCCCAAGGTCATGGGGTTACAGATGAAGAAGTCCACCAGCTGGATTGAACAGTACATGGGGAACTACAGGCAGACTTTGGTAAAAGTGAAGGAGTTGGCTCAAAAAGAAGTCTTAAAGAAGGATGAAGATTTGCAACAGGTGGGCAAGATCTTGGGGTGGAAATGGCAGCAGCCTCTAAATTATGTTTGATGAGCTATTTTGTCAAAGAGTTGGTGTGTTTGGTTTGATCTGTGACTCTGCAGCAAAAGTTTTAGGCAGATACTGAGTGAAATATATGCTGGCCTCTTCTGTTGATCACACATACACTTTGTTCCCCAAATGATAGGGTGCAATATTCGCATGTATACATGTGTATATTTGTATGTATAAATCCATATGAGGCTGGGGAAGACTCTGTTGCTTGATGTATACAGGGTAGTAGCAACAGCAAGATTAGAGCTAAGCAGTAGTTAAAATATGATGAAAAAAAAACTATTGCAAGGTAGATGTTCGTTCCACAAGCATTTCTGTTGAAGCTGTGCACACTGCTGTTATCCAGAAGTGAAATTTGGCCTTAGAACAGGTCTGGGCACAGGATCACTTTTCTGTCAATTTTGGCAGAGCACATGATACAGAGTTTACTCTGGCTGTATGCTTTCCTGATAGTTTTATGCTGGCAGTGTGGTGAAAGTTGGTACCTGATTAAGCTTGAAGCCTGTTGCTGCAAAGATAACCCCTCAGAAATCGCATTGGTCGTGTGAGTTTGCACCAGACCAGTGATTTGTGCCAGCTGTCTTTGCTGTTTGGAGTTAGAAATTTAAGGTTGAACTTCTATCATTGAACCATGGCCTGAAGCTGGTGAGTTCTGGCCTTCACCATCTAGCCTGCGTGTGGGTCTGCAGCTCCAGTGAAACAGCTACTGAATCTCTGCAGTATTTTCATTTCTGCCTTTTTTGGGTCAAAACTCGGTCTGTGCTTGGTGGCTTATTGAGAAGGCAAATGAAAGAGTTTGAAACTTGAAGCAAGTAGTGCTTCTGATGGAAAGCATTCTCCAGGAGGGAGGTTTCCTTTGTTTTCTAAAGACGGTCAGATGCTGTATTCATCTGATGTTCAAGGAAAGATTTTTCCAATGCTGGACTGCCTTCAAAAAAATGTTTTGT
Source organism: Anarhynchus alexandrinus (assembly GCA_008711295.1). NCBI lineage: Eukaryota > Metazoa > Chordata > Aves > Charadriiformes > Charadriidae > Anarhynchus > Anarhynchus alexandrinus. The sequence goes on from VUYV01000112.1 coordinate 530,852, forward strand.
CCCAAGGTCCCAAAGGCTTTGTTCTGAGCCTCAGTGGTTTGCAACTGCAGCAGGGCTTCGTACGCCAAAGGCTGTAAACTGGCATCAGGAATTACCTGGAGCTGAAAGAAGGATGTGAGCATTGGCCTGAAGTGATTACGGTGATCTAAGGCAGGCACAAGGCAGACGGCCTCCTTCTGCCGCATCTGGAGCCGGCACATTGTCTTACATTGGGCTTCAGAAACAGGAGGCTGTAATAACACAGCCGTCAGGTAACAAATGCAGAGGATATTGTGGCCTCAGCGGGAGGAAGGGATGAAACTCCCCATAAAGCTAAAGATGTGAGAAGGTATTTTTGGGATGCTGCCCAGTCATCCAGACTCAGTAAGGAGTCAGATAAGACTCCAAGGCTTCACACAACCTTAACAAAAAAAAGCTTGCAGGCCTTTAATGGGAGACAGCCAGCTTCGCTTCCAACAGCATCATTTCAGCCTTGCGTAGGTTCAGGCTGAGCTCTATATTTGATTAAAACTGGCAGGCGGGAGGAGTTTCATGTTTCATTTTTGTAGCCAAAATTTCTGCTGTACTTTCAGAAAATCATATGTAGTGCTAATAGAAACAATTTAGAGATTTTTTAATAAGTAATCCGTTTCATTCTGAGACATTCATTGCCCGAGGCTTCCTTTGCCATTGAACTCCACTTTATTGATGTGGAGCTTCAATTTAATTTTCCTCCTCACAAACTCACGTGCGGTCATTATGACTGTGTAGCCACAGTTGCAAAGGAGGTAGTCAGAGTTTTGCTGAGTTAATTTAACTTTTGTATGCAAGAATTCTGGTCCAGCCTGATGACTACCTCATTTTCTCACATTTTTGAGGAATGTCCCATCCCATAAAAAATACTCCATATGAATTATGTGTACTGCCCTGAAAGCATAAATCAGGTACGGTTTAGAGGGTATTAATCTTGGAGTCCTACATGTTTAGAACTTTATTCCTATGTTCTCTCCCTACTAACTCCCAGCACTTCTGAGTGAACAATTTATAATCCTAACTGCAAAATGCAGTCTCCATATTCAAGTATGTATTAGGGTATATAGATTGTACATATGTGCCTTGGGCATGTATGTATGGGCATTTGCTTTAAATGCAATTTTTGTGCTTTCTAACAATTTCCAGTTGTGATGTTAATTTCAATTAGTGCACCCTGTATTATAAAATTTAAGTTCTTATATCCTTTTTCTGTAACAAAACCAGGACTAGTCTTTTGCTATCTCCACTGTATTTGTTGTTTCCCTCAGCTCAGGTTGCCATCAAATCACTCAGCAGCTCCTGTTCCAGTTTTTCCCCTCGCAGGGTTCTTAGCCAGAGAAGAACAGACCTACTGCACTTGATCAATTAAAAGCCATTTTCAATTGCCAGAACATAAAAGATTTAGAAATTTGAAATATGGAGCTGATCCTACTAACCACTGCAGTATTCACGGTCCATGCTGCAGTTTCCCTGTCCATGAAAACATCTGCAGCATAGTCTCAGGATACGAGCTTGAAGTAAACACAAAACAAACCCACGAGCACCGCATGAGACAGCTGCTGATGAGTTCATTCTTCTTCTTTTCCAGAGGCACAAGTTCAGGCTTTAATCAGGTGGGAGGTGGGCATCAATGTCCTACTGTAAAAGCCAGCTCCTGGGAACACAGTGGTACAGGGCACCCAGTTGTCCTTCTGATGTCTTTCCTCCCAGGGACAGGGACCTCGGAGGTTTCTGCTGCCCTTCAGGCAGGAGATTATTTGCCTCTGATCCTTGGGATCACAGTCCTTCTGACTGGGGAGGGGGCTGAAGCAAAAGCCCAGGTCCATGTTCAGTGCTGGGAAGTAAACTGGGTCTTTACAAAGTGGTGCTTACAAACCAGTTATGTTTCTGAAGTGGTTCCCATTTGCAGCTCCACTCTTTCCATTTCAGTTACTTTTGTAACGACAAAAATGTGCCAGAGCAACTTCTGTGTAAATACACTCCAAAATTAATGACTTACAGTAGAACAGAAGATGACAATTCTGCAGTGGCTCCTTGTTACAAGATGAAAGAAGAGGGCTGAACTATAAGAATGCACTGCTAGAAAGTATAATATTTTGAGCAAGTGTATTTCTGCTTAGAATTCAGAAATTCTACATGTAAATGGATTTATAGCCTTTTGTATTCCCTTTCACTGCAGACTATTATACCAATTTATCTGGGTTTTGTTTGTATCTGGTCCTTACTGAATAGGTAATTGTTCTGATAGATAATGAGACTACATTTGGATAACATCAGCAAATTCTTGTGAAGTCTGAAATCCTGATAACCAGCACAGTAATCTTATATTACGTGTATTTTCCAAGTATGGAAAGTTTTCTTCAAATAGTGGGTGACTTGTGGCTTTGAATCTATAAATGAAGCTGTTTATGCAGCCCTATCAGTAATTTTGGTAGCTGTAGATGACACTACCTGGAAGACCAATTCTGTCCTGAAAATATGACTCTAATAATCACTTTATCGGAGTCTATATTTACTGTTTTCCACTGAATACTTACTACCTTTACTCACTTTTCAGCTGGAAGATATTTTTCCAAACTAAAAATTCCCCAAGGTCTTCATGAGCTCTTTTTATTTCACGCATCATCACTGACAATAAAGATAACACAAGCCAAATTATACCGCTAGCTGTATCTCTGTAACATCAGCTGTGGTTAGAATATGCCTTCAGCAACATCTGAAAAACCACATTGGTTTGCAGTGTGCTTGTTTGGTTCATGAGATGGTAAGAACTGACTTGACTGCCAGATCTTTGTGGATTTGAAACTGAAAAACACCTCCGTTTTCCAACTGAGCAAAATATATAGTGTAATGGATGAGATTTAATGAACCTGCACCCATGAATTCTGTACCCACTCGGGAAATTTTAGCAGTTAAACCTCACTCCAAGTTTGGCTTTCATAGCAGATGATATTAAAAGAATGACGTGCACTTTGGTCAGGGTTTTTTTACTGTTGACGGCAAATAGCTTGGAGGTTTTTTGTAAAATTTTAATGCAGGAGGATAACAAAACCTCTCTAGTGAATACTTTCAACATGTTTATTCTCATGTCCTCCCCCTTATTTGTCTTATAAGTTTTCTTTAAAACTTATTGCATTTTGCTTTTTAGCTTCTTTTTATATGACAGTCAATCAATCAATAGTTCATTTAATTCATGAGAATTAATTCAAATTTCTGGTCAGGTAATATCAGCCCAGTCAGCCAGAGCTGCGCATTATGATCTCAAGGGCACTAAGGGCTTTTCTTTTTGTGAGTTTCTGCTTCTTTAAAAGATTTGGCAGCATGTTAAACCAAAGGTTTTCACTTTCAGTCCAATGCAGTCTTTGGATGTCATTCCAGGATTTCCTGTGTGTGCTACATGGCAAGAGATCAAGTCTGTAGATTGCATTCAATTAAACAGATCATCTAAATGAGATCATGAAAATAAATGTGTGTCATGTATTTGTACAGCAATCACTGTAGCCTGGTCAATACCTATAGTTAATGAGCACCACAGATTTCACTGTTCATTTAGGGATGAACTGACAAGAAACCAGGATCACGATGTGTTTCAGTATCCCAAAAATCTGGAAAGAGAGTACCAACCAAGAAAAAAACAGTGAATTTTATTTCTATGGATGGTAGATTTTGTTTGCCTTCAAAGGTGCAGTCCTTGTCATTTATCCTGTCTATTGGGTTTGCACAGCAAGGTTTTGGTAGCAGGGGTTTTACAGGGGTGGGTAATGTGTGAAGCTGCTAGAAGCTTCCCCCATGTCCTATAGAGCCAATCCTGGCCGGCTCCAAGATGGACCCACTGCTGGCCAAGGCTGATCCCATCAGTGATAGTGGTAGTGCCTCTGTGATAACATATTTAAGGGGGGGGAGGAGGGCTGCTTCCCATGCAGCCCATGGGAAGGACTCGTGTTGAAGTTTGTGGAGAACTGCCTCCCGTGGGAGGGACCCCACGCTGGAGCAGGGGAAGAGTGTGAGGAGTCCTCCCCCTGAGGAGAAAGGAGCAGCAGAGACAGCGTGTGATGAACTGGCCACAGCCCCCATTCCCTGTCTCCCTGCGCCATGCAGGGGGAGGAGGTAGACAATTCGGGAGTGAAATTGAGCCCAGGTAGAAGGGAGGGACAGGGGGAAGGTGTTTTAAGATTTAGTTTTTATTTTCTCATTACCCTACTCTGACTTCTAATTGCCAATAAATTAAATTCATTTCCCCGAGTTGAGTCTGTTTTGCCCGTGATGGTAATTGCTGAGTGATCTCTCCCTGTCCTTATCTCGACCCATGGGCCTTTCATTATATTTTCTCTCCCCCGTCCAGCTGAGGAGGGGAGTGATAGAGCGGCTTTGGTGGGCACCTGGCGTCCAGCCGGGGTCAACCCACCACAGCCTGACATCTTGTGTGCAAACACTGGCAGGGTCAAGCTTAAACAATGGGAAACCTGGTGGTAAGGGCTGCCCATTGTGATGTTTTCCCTCAATGTGAAAAGTGGACAACTACAAATGGGTGACTTGAAAGTTGCTTGTTAGGGCAATAACTCTTGCTGACAAATGAGCTCCGAGTTGGATGGGGAGGAAAGAAGGGGAAGTTCCCTGATCTCTTTTGTCTCAGTTAAATGTGTTGGATTTAATAGAGGCTGGAAAGGCTGAGCAGAATACTGCTGGTGTTTTGAAAAAATAGTAATATTTTATTTCTAGCAGGGTTGAGCCAAAGCGAGATACAGTATTTCTCCTACTTTTTTTTTTTTTTCATCCAAAGCAACAGTGAAAATGTGGACCTCAGAGCTGATAGCCATCACTACACAGACTTTATCATTTTCCACCTGCACGGATGATTTCTCTTGTGCTGTCCCATTGGAATCCTACCTTTTGTCTGCCAAGTGGAACTAAGTTAAAATACTTTTCTGCTGATTTGGCAGGATTAAGAAATAAATTAAAGCACCCTGACTGCCTAGAAGTCTTGTTTTACCAGCTGCTTGCAAAAATCTACTAATGATTACATTTTAAGTCCTTTTAGCACTTCGGGTTCAGCAGGTTAAGCCTACTGGACCTAGTGGCATGGGAGTCATGTGTCTCCTGTATCTGAGAGATCAATGTTTTATAGCAGGTTGGCTTAGCAATAAACAGTGAAAAAAGAACCATCACTTTACACCTAGTTCTATTAAACATACAGTACTACCTCACCGATGTATCTAAAGGCTAAGTAGTCTCTCTGGCAGCCATGGTCACTTCTCTTCGAGCTAGAGCTGTCATGTGGACTCATATAAATCTGTTCCATTTGTGGAAAATGAAAAACTCAAGAACCATGAGAACATAAAATGTAATTAGGAAGTCATTTCACCATCCATAAGGGGTTACTTCATTAAATTTAAACATATCTCTGCACACATTTTACTTAAAATCAACTTAAGGATACGATGGTTTAAAAAGGTAGTAAAGAAAATAAAGCAAATATGCTGACCAGAGATTCTTAAAAATATTTTTCTCCATTATTTTGCCACAGACTCCATTTTGGCTGGATCATTACCTCACATGTGTGCAGTGCCTGAAACGGACTGCAGTATTTTATATAGTAAAAGTAGCTGGTGTTTTGTTCACAGGCAATCAAAAGCAAAACCAAGATGGTTAATTTTATTGGAATTTGAAAAATTCAGTGGAAAAAAGTATTCTCTGCATCTAAGCAAGTTTAGGTGATCTTACGCAGTTGTAGCAGTCTCAGCACCTTTCTCCAAGCTCAAAGTCTGTCTTGGATGACTCCATGCTCAAATTCTTAGATTCTTATGTTTGATTAGGACTGAACAAATTACAAGTAGTTTGTGCTAGAAGATCTGTTTTATTTCAAAGCAGTTTTGTCAAAATCAATCAGCAACTGCAATATCTTTGCCTTCTGAAATTAACCCGACTCTGAAAAGGATATTCATGATTTCTTCGCCCTGTTAAATATCTGATTTTCAGAACCAGAATCAGTTTGGATAATTTGGGAAACCTGAGTGACATTTGCCAAAAAAGTTTCCTGATGGCTTAGCCTTTCAGAATATGCTAAGCACCCCTTTAGGTCTTAAGATACCCCATGGCTTACTGAGGCCCACACTGATGATTATCAGTTGAATGGACCCTGTCAGGAGAGATATTGACCCATGAAAACAAGGACTTCCTAGAGAACAGATAACAAAAACCAAAGGTTCATCCAGTCATCTCTGTTCCTGTAGCTTACAGTAAACAAAGCAGCAATGTAGGCTGGCTGCTTAGTACCTCTTTTCTCCCATTTTCGCCACTTGAATTACCTATGGAGAGCTGGGTTGGCAGTCCGGTTGGCCTTCTGTAATTAGGACGCATTTCTCTAGATCGGAAGTGAGAAGTCTTAATTTGCTGCCAGAATTAAATGAGGGCCATTCTTGCTGGGAACTTTCTACCAGTGCGGCAAAGGACTGTTTTGAACGATTTACTGACCTGGGACCTGGTGAAGCAAAGGATTACGGGATGAAAATATGCAGGGCATAAAACAGGTCACATATCACCAATAAAAATACCAATAATCCGGGTTTTTTTCTTCGAATTTTATATGTAGCTACATCATTGATTTAAGAGCATTCCCTAGAAACTCCTGTGCTAGCAGATTACCACTGCGGTTTTCTGTAACAACCTTCTATTGCTGCAGCCCCGTACTTCAGTAGTCCAGCACACTTCAATAATGATGGTTGCCTGGTAATACTTTCTCAAAACCTCTTTATTAATAACAGTGAACTTGGGTTTCTTGCAGACGACTTGTAAGAAACCCAATAGGGATGATATATTAAAAGAAACCCAAACCTTTCACTGTAGATCTTAGCTCGAAAGTTTGCATCTGCAGAAAAGGGTTTTCTGAATCTGAACTTGGCCCAATATAAGAAGTAAAGATTATTAAACTACACAGACCTGAATGTTGTCAGTGTGTGGTTATATGCAAACATGGAGATTTAATTTTGGCCCAATATCCAGTTCTCAAGCTTGCTGGAATTGCCTTATACAGTATTAATAATATGTTTCTGTAGTAGAAAATGAAGTAGTACCCTCTGTAATCCAGTATAAAATAAACCAATCCCTGTATTCAGTATGTTGTATGGTCTTCCTCCAAATGTGAAGAAAGCTAATAGTTTCATATCCTATTGCATTCAATACTTGAACTTCTTAAAAAATCTTAAACCCGTTTTGCATTTTCACATCATTTCCAAATGTGTTAATCCTGTGAGCTTTTCTCCTGTAAATAGGTGAAACGAACTCTTTTGGGTTATGCGTAACAGTACTGTTGGGATTTCTATAAGATTCTTTTTTTAAATATGATTAAAATAAATAAAATACAGTGGTGTTGAGAAAAATATTTCCTGTAGCAGCAGGATATGCTTTTTTTAAAACACAAGTCCCAAGCTGGGCTGGAGTCTGTGAAAATCAAAGGCATTTTTTTAAAAGATAGAAGACCATGTAGATTTGGCATGCTGACAAAATCTCACTTATGGAATCCATTCAGTGTCTTAGCCACAAAAATTGCAGAAAGAACACCGACAAAATTTTTAGCTTCCATAATACTGTATTTCTTCCTCTCTTCTCTCTTCTCTGTACTCATTTCCTGAGAGTTGGCTCATTAAGGAAAGGAAATGTTATTTTTTTTAAGAGCAAATAATTAGCTGTTCCTGAAATTCCATCCCATGGGTTGTCCCACTGTCTTTGACATACCTACAGTACCATAATTTCACCTGAAGATATGATCCCATGAGTTTGATTTCGTTATATAAAGTGTATGTCGGAAAGAAAACCAACTTTTTTTTTTCGTACAACAGATGCGTTTTTACCCTGTCATTTTTAAACAAATATATTAGGTAGCTGAATCTTTTTTAAAAAGCTGGATTTTTAAAGTCAGTCTGGGATTACGCTAAATGATGAATAAACAAGCAGAAAGAAAGCCTCCAAATGCTTGCACGTCGTTACATTTTTGAGAGGTTTTAGTGAGTGGATGAAAATAACCACAGAAGCATTCTAAGGGTAAGAAAATGAAAACAAAGACCTGAAGACCCTTCATATTCAGTATATTTTGCTCATTTACTGACTTAGTCCTTTAGGTTTCGTGTTTATAGTCAGGCAGCTTCAAACCACTTGCCTCTTCTGTTTTCAGCTGAAAGCACTGGGAACTCTATAAATACCATCAGGCTTCAGTTCCACAAGCTTTAGAAGCCAGAATAAAGAGGAATGACACCCTTCCCCTGTTCTTCCCTTGTCACCGGCTGTTGCTGTGCGGCTGCCTCCCTTCCCTTGCTGGGGGCTGGCAATGTGGCTCCTTTTTGGGGCAGGACCAGCCCTTGCCAGCTTCAAGGGTCCATGGGACAATGGTGTGAGCTCCTCACCCCTGTTACTGCTTCTTTGTCTGAGGTGCTAAGCAAAAACACACATGGGCACACATGGACACAAACCTCCCACCATCTAATTTTACGTGCAGTGCAGAGACCTGAAGGTGGGGCGTGGATAACAGTAGTCAGATCTCAGAGGCAGTTGCTCCAAATTATGCAGGAAACCTTTCTTAAGCTTAACAAATGTCAGTTGTTCACCACTGTCAGCTTATTCCTTTCCCACTGCCTGATGGACAACAACTGGGGGTAACAAGAACCTATGTGGGATGCAATTGTTAACTTGCACATCGGTGGCTTAAAGTTTCTTTTCAGTTGTGTAGGTTTTTGTCTTTAGCACTTGATTTCCGAAGCCGCACGGTAGGCAGTGGGACACAGAGGCAAAGGACGATGCTGTCAAGAACTGCTGTGCAAAAGTGCTTGTGGTCCTCATATGTCCTTGACAATGGAATGGTACTGTTTGGGCTATTGTTATTGAAGGTGTACATAGAAAATTGAGCCTATAAACAGGTAGTTCAGAGAACACTGGGACCAAAGAGGCCTGATTTCCAGTAAATTCTCATGTTAAGTTTTATAGACCTTTGTCCTTTAGTTTTTCAGGTGGTTGGAGCATGTATTTGGGCTGTCTTCCATGTGGATTCTCTGGTGTCTAACAACATTTGAGCTCACATTACCCTCTTTCCCTCACCGGTGGCATTAATAGGGTTTCTCTCCTCTGCTGCCGCACACTTTCAAAAAAGTGGCTGGAATCTGAGACTCTGAAACCTCCGCAAGTGTGGTTGAGACAGTGCTTGCTAACACAAGGTTTGAATTTGTCCACGAACACAGAGCAGTTTCAACTGGGCAAGGGAGCTATAATTCCACTGACTCCAGTGTGGTTGCCTAAGTGGCCAGGAGGCAAAATTGTACATATGTGAAAAATCTCAGGATTTTAGGAAATGTTCCTTCCAAATTGCAGTAATAGGCAAAAACACTGAAACTATTTCACGGAAGTGAAATTCTGTAATGTTTTGTTACAAAACACAAATATTTAAAAAATAAAAAATAAGAAGTGACTCTGAAGCTCTTAGTGGTAGGAATGGGATCAAATTGGGAATCTGGAGGCTCTGATAACCCTGGTTCCTACTCAGCTGATCAGGGAAACTGATGGGAGTAAGGTATACAGGTTGGCCACAACTCCGAAGAGTTTGCGTTTTTCATTTTTCAGCAGAGAAGTGTTTCACCAAAAAGAAAAAAAAAAGGAGTTGCTGGGTCCAGCAGTTGCTCCTGACTCTCACAGTACATTTATGAGTAATATCAGACCCCAAACAGTGCCAGACCCCATTGGCATCTCACATGACAACTTAGCAAACAGGAAAAAAAAAGGATGATAACAGAACACTAATATTAACTTTGTAGGAGAGAAAAAAGATCTGTTGCACATTGATCTCATTAAGTAAATGATTTACTGGAATTTCCTCTTGCTTTGCAACTTGCTTGAGAACATATTCAATCTCAGCTATCTACGGCCTGGATAATTTCATCTGGTTCTCTGCCAGCTATGACACAGCCATTTAACACTGTCACTTTTCTTGGCCACCTCCATTCAGTGTTTGTTGTTGGCTTCTGTTTCTAAAGTAACAGGACAGTATTTTCCTAAGATGCCAAGGACATGTCCAACAGGCAACAGGGAGGTCTCATCTGGCTCTGCTTAAAGCTGGCTAATCATTGAAAATTTGGTCTGAGGTTGTAAAGGACAGCTCTAGCTTTCTGTTCTCCTTATAAGATTTGTTTTTATATATCCCAAGGGCTAAAAAAAAAATATATCAGGAGAAGTAACAGAAACTGTATAACTGTGGATAAATCAGACTGGATTAAGTTTGGTTATCTTAATTCCTGTCTTCAACTGGTTGGACACAAGAAGTAAAGATCTGTTACGAGTTTTCTTGCAATTTGGAGCTGCTAGCAATAAAATGGAGTGCAAAAGGAGGATAGAAGAAATTTCTCAGGGAGCTGATTTAGCATGAAAAAATAATTTAAAAAATAATTTAATTATAAATTTGAGACTGTGCTGGTTGATACTTCACATTCTCATGTCTGATTTCCATTAATATATTAATGTGCATTTAACTTTGTTGAAGATATAATAAGGATCACAGGTCTGTGGGGAGGGACACACATGTGTGGTGCGTATGTGATTTCATTATTGTGATTTCAGTCCAGCTCCTTAATTGCTAAGCTTCTGACATCATGATATAATGAAGGCATAATCAAGATACATTAGAGTCACTTTGGATATCTGAGCATGAAGCCGTGGGACGCCAAGAATTTGACAAATTACCTGATATCTACAAACTTATCACTTACGCATGCTATTGGATTAGAAATAGAAACAGACTGGATTACTGATTTGAGAATCAATAATGGTTTCTAAAACAGCTGATGAAATTACTTTAGTACCTGCCTACTTATCTTGTTTATGACACTGGGTAAAATTAGTTGCTGATAATAGAAGGAGCCCAGTGTTTGTGAAGATTGCTCTGTCTGCTTTTGCTAGTTAAAAAATAAGAGTATCATGTGAAATGACATTTTTATCACCAAAAGGAGATTTTTATGACTTGCAAATATTGTGTGTTGGACAGAGGGCACATCTTTACTGACAAATATATTTAAACAGTAAAAACACCTAATTAGGTTTTATAGTACCTGTATTTGTCTAGCAGAGAGAACTGATTAGAGGGAGATCAATAGGCAGGACCATTCACTGCAGCAACGCAAATGTGGTTGGGCCGATGGGAGTCTGGAATGAGCCAGTAATGTACCTTAAAGCCAACTCCCTCGCTGCTGGAGATGATTGCTGTCCCACATCCAGCAGCGAGTGAAGATCTGCCTACGTATTAGCTACCCCATTGTTTATTCCAGACCAGCATCTCAGAGGTAAACCCAATATTTGAAATGATGAGAGTGCAGGGCAACTAGTTACAGCTGCAGCTGTAGCGAGGCTGCTATAACAGAGGCAAACAGACTACCCCCATAAGCGGAGGGAGATAAAAGATCACAGTGCTGCCATAGACCCCTGAGAGCTTAGACCTCCTCTGACCTGGGTGCTCTCCACCATCGCTGGGGGCACTGGTCAGAAGGTAGAGGTAGGGAAGGGAATTTGATTGAGGCTACACTGGCATGCTGGGCAGAGGAGTCCTTCAGAAGGTTGCAAGGAACATCTCTTGACACCTGCCCTCCCTGCGCTTTGGGCTTACGGTCATTGTCAACAGCACTACAGACCCCAGGTCTTTGTGCTGAAAGAGTGAGAGGTCTTTCCCTCTGCCCTTCTTTAGCACCTTTATAAAGCAGGCAGAATTTTGCCCCATGTGTGTTGCTTCCAGAAATTAAAAGTCGTGGTATATATGTTTCAAAGTGTAAGAGCATTTTTTTGCAGCCTTTACTGTTGCTACATTGGCTGGCTTAACCTTGGGCTGCGGAGCCCCTAGACGCACGCTGCCTTCTCCTGTATCACTCCAGCCTAAAACATTAAAGAGATCCACTTATAACTTCTTATCAGCACAGCATGAAGACAGGAAGAAAATCACTTTTAAGAAACAGCATGCCTTTTAAAATAATCAGCTCAGACTTCTGGTTCAGATTAAGCACAATAAAGCTTGGGTTGCACCCGTACTATATCCTTTGGGGAAGAAAACACCACAGAGGCGTTGTTCATAAGAATGGATTAGGCTTGCAAAGATCAGTAACTAGTATAATCTGGAACCTCAATTCAGATGCTTTGTTTTTTAAAAATAGGGTTCACTGGGGCAAATTTATGCCAGATGTAACAACCATGGCCAGCAAAACTAATTATTTCTATTTAAAAATTCCATTGCTAACACAAACGCTGCCTGGAATGGTGTGGGTTCATATTTTCAGCATATGAAAGAGCTCTGCAACTGCTGACATCTCTGGAAGCAGTTTGACCAGTAAAGCCAGGAGTCCTCTGTGGAAACAAAAGCCCTGTGATTCTTTTATTAAGTGTATCGTGTTTTCGTCTGTGCATGGTAAATACAGTTAGGAGCCATGAATGTGGGAGAACACCCATTGGTGAGTCCATCATCAACTCATTAAGCTATGTATAGCATATAAAAGGGCATTCTCCCCCAAAAAAATTTAAATTACAGCGGAGATAAAGTATTCCCTTTCTCCATAAACTTTTTCAACTGCTGCAGTTAGTTGTGCTCGTCAGCACACGCACATGCATGTGTGCGCTCACAGGACATGCGAGTACAGATTTATTGGGGGAAGAAGAACTGCGGAGTTTTATACTCTGTCCATGAACTCTGGCTCCCGTTCCCATGCCACGCAATGGTACTGTGGGTAATAAAACCCCTTCTTCCCTCTCTCGTCCATTTATAGCAAGGCTATTCCTGAGTACAGAAGAAGACAACTTGTTCTTGACTTTTGACCATGCAGTCTACAACGTTTCAATGCCTAATTAAAAAATTTCACTTACAGAATAGGTATTAATATGAACTTTTCCAAGTTTGACTGAAATTGTATTTGGAATCTGTGTGCTCTATGTTTCAGTTGCAGAGTGGTTAAACTGACTAAACTTTGCTGATGGAGGTCTGGACACATAGCTGAAGTTAGCAGGCGTATAGATTTAGGCCCAGGGACCCATGCTAGTCCAACCATTTAGGCTTGGGTTAAGACACTTGAACTTGTTATGGTCGGTTGAGTGCCAGGTTTTCTTAAACTGTTTTCTCAGCTGTGTTTTTCACTGAGGTAGGGCTCCAAAACCATCAGGAACAGGAATCTGTGTGGTTTGCACTTATATACTCATTATCAAGGGTGCATAAAAGTTATGAAGAACATCAGAACTCAAGGCTCAGAGTTTGTTTTTAAAAAAGTCTTCAATAAAATCCATAGTTTTATAATATTGTAGCACAGACAAAAGAATCTGAGAACCACCAGTGGGCAGCTGTGTAAGCCATTTTCTTTAGATTACATCCCATAATGTTTCATTAGGGGAGAACTTTGTAGAGTAGGGTAGATGGTTGGACTCGATGATCCCAAGGGTCTCTTCCAACCTAGACAACTCTATGATTCTATGATTCTATGAGTGAGGACTTCTGTTTAGCCATTTTGACAGAGATCTGCAATGGAAGAGGTGCTGTGTACATGTCCAGAATATGAATAAGAAAAATGGATTCCCACTCTATTGTCCCTTCCCTCAAATAAATTTGGAAAGTCATTAGAAAAGTTCTTATCTGATTTACAGGATGTTTCCTCTCAAATCAACAAAATCACGTCACAATATTAAGAAATCCTTTGCTCATCTGCCAACAAAATTATTAATGCTCCATGAATTCTTACTCAGACCTTGAATGGAAGTTTTATTTCCACGAGCTGCCATTTAATTTAAAATCTTGCCAGACTGGTAACATTTTATCTTCATCCGGTTTGCTAAGTCAGTACATGCCTTGCAGTGCATATTGCTGTTCCCACAGGGAATGGTCTGTCACTGTCAACCTGAGAGCAACACCGCAGGTTGTCCTGATACAGCTTCACTGGCAGCAAATCATAAACTAAGTGAAGTGGCTGGACCACCAGAGGAATGATGAATAGCCCTCAGAATAACCTCGTTCCCTCCCTTTAGAAAAGATGATGAGGGATCAAGGCAAGGCGCATTTTGTTTGCGTTCTTTTCTTGACCTACCATGACCCAACTGAGACAGTAACACAAATTTCAGAAAAAGGCTGATGTTACCTGAGAACAAGCAATACCACCCAGAAATCTTATGAGCAGGACTCGATGAGGGAAGTATATTCTGAAATACAAAGTTGTAGATTTGAAAAATAGTCACACTCAGCAGCTAAAATGTTGCCCAAATGAAAGACTTAATGAAGGAGTCTTGTTCATCTGACTGTAAAAAATTTGGTACTTTTAGAGTAGTGAATTTGATTTTTCTAGTCAGTTGTTCACAGTAAGAAGTGAGATAAACTCCCCTATCCATGTCTGGATTTGAATTCAGAATTCCCCCCAAACTTGAGGATATTTGGAGTTGAGATTTCATCTCTTGTCCAGAAAAATCCCAGATTTGGGTATCAATAAAAAGCCCATCAGTATGCCTCAAACAATTCCTTTCTGCCCAATCTCAGTTCTTGGAGCATATAGAACATCCTGAAGATGTGTGATTTTTATGAAATAGGGTTGCTTTCTGCATTGCACCTTAGCTTTCTAAGTTTTCTCAATCAGAGAGACAGACAAATATTCTGGACACTGAAGAGGTTGCGACTGAGCAAGCATAGAGGATATCCTCCCGTAATGATTCTTTGACCTTCCTGGTTTGTTTTCCTTTTCATACAGATGAAGCATCACTCAAAAACTCTCTGGGAACTCCTGGGAGAGTATGAAAAAATGGAGCTCCCGTCATCCGAGTGGTTGTGCTGATGGGGAGCAAAGGTGCAAAAACTGTCTTGAGGTTACTGCAGATGGTTTCTGGATTTGCTAAGCGGTCCAATAGCAAATGCTTTGCCTTGGCATGAATAACTCAAATGAAGGATTTCAAGCCACACAGAGATAATTAATTTGGAAAAAAATAGGAGTCATTTTAATCCAATCGTATTTGAATAGCTAATGAATGAAAAAGAATTCTCTTTGCTTCCCCCTTCTTTCCATCTGAGCCCTTAGTTTAGTTTATTGCTGCCGATATATTTATTCCTGAAGCATGCATAGCTTTCATAGGCTGGCAGATTCCTCCCTCCACCGCCTTTCACCTAGTAATTCCACAGATGCTACAGTCCAAAACTCTTCAAAGCACCTCATATGTGCAATAATGGGCTAGTTAATCTTTGTTAGAATAACAGCAGAATATGATAAAACTATTGAATGCACTAAGATAATCAAAACAGTTTTTAAAGCTGTCTTTTAATATAGGCTCTCGTGTTTCAAAGAGTAAAGATTTATACCAGTATCCAAGAGCACGCACTTCTTCTGTAGCATGCTTTCAGATAGCAAATATTCTGCACATTTTCTTGGAAAAGGTTGAATCTAATTCTCTTCTCACTTCCACGATCTTTTTCCAAGTTGAACATGCTCCTTTTGCAGTGTCATCTCCAGTTAAATTACTGCCACTGAAAGGAAAATCTGGTCCACAGTCTCTGTGTGGACTTCACTTCTGTTTCTCACATAGAGGGAGGCCAATTCGAGGCTGAAATCTGCACTGCTCAGATTAAAAACATATAGGCACCCCCATCAGAAGCTTGTGGAGACAACCCTTTTTTTATCTCAGAGGTAGACTGCAAAGCCTAAACCTGTTAAAATCCACCTTTTACAGGAATGAAGTTCTGGCCGTTAACACCCTCAAACAAGCTTTATTCTTTGCTCTTATCTCAATGCACCCATCCCCCTGGGAGGCTCCATTCAAATCTCAGACAGCTTCCCTGCCAAATGTTGTTTAAGCTCGCTTGAGCTGCATAGTCCAAAGTGTGGTGTCTCATAAGAAATCACTGGAAACCCTTCTGTAGTTGAATAAGTCTAGCAAGAGTTTTCCAAGCACTTGCTGCACGTCTCCAGGCACAGAAGTGGAATCTGGAGAAGCACAACTTGGCAGATGTGATCTCCAAAAACATCTATCACTGCAGCTTGGGTTACCTGAATACTGTTTTTAATGTGACACTCGGTTTAAGATGTGATAACTTTATAAATGCTACAGACTAAAAGTGCAAGCTTTTATTTGTAAGAGCAGTGGTTCCTGAAAGAAACCAGAAGGTACCACCCCTGTTAAATTTATAATTGGCAGTTTCAGAAGTTTTGTCTAAACTGGAGAAAGTGCATCACTGGTTTAATTCAAGGACAGATCCAAAGTCTGTTAAAATTTATGAATTCATAAAATTTATGAAAAAAACTCTCAGTGATTTCAGTAAGCTTTGGATAAGGGCCTATGCATCTATAGTTCTTCCTCAAGGCATTTGCAGTTTGAGGGTATCATATCATTGTCCTTATTATTTTAGTACATCATAAAAGTATATCATCATCACAGGAATTTTAGCAGCTGAAGGTAAGAATTGAAGAACTCTTTCAAGCAGTGTAGGGGCAGAAAAAAGGAAAATGATCAAACCAGACTCACTGTGAGGCCCAACGTGCTCTCTCACTACAGGAATGATACTGTCAAGTTAAAATTACAATTGCTGATGGGATTTATGCCAGCAGCTGACCCAGCTAGCAAGTTGATCATCAACTGAAATGGGGATGTAAACCTTAATAAGAATTGAAAGAACAGAACTGTCACGAGGAATTCCCCGTGGAGCCCTTGAACAGTAGACAGTGTTATCTTTGCAGCTGTGCGTAGGAAGAAAGCATAGACATCGACAGTTCTCCAGGCTTCAGCATGCACACAATGGTGTGTTTCAGATGAATGCGTTTTTCTGTTATGGGCTGCCACTAACATGGATCCATCCTTACATCTGGTGTGTCTGTCCTTTTTATTTTTTATAGCTGATGGGAAGCCTACTCAGTAAGGAAGATGTTATCTTTGAAATCTTTTTTTTTTTTTTTTTTTTTTATTTAACAGTACAGTTATGCCTTCATATACACACAAAGAGCAAGTGCTTAGTGGGTGGTTTTCTACATTCATCTTCTGAAATTACTTTTAAATATGCTATTTCAATGGATAGTGCCATCTAAAAGGCTTTCTCAGACACAAGTTGTGTGCTCTTTTCAAGTCTTTCTCCAGTATACGCACTGGTATATAAATTGATAGTCTCCATCACTTTGTAAAATTTTAAAGGCTGAAGCTTACTATAAATTAAAATTATTAGATATCAGAATATAAGTAACACAGACGATGATTAAGGTGTATTAAAGAGCACACAAAATGCCTTAGTGGGAGGCAATTGGATACCTTCGATTAATAAGAGACTGAGAACCAGATACAGCCTGGCTATTTTCCACCACTGCAGAAGCACAAAGAAGTCATAAACTGAGGTTAACCAACCAATTAAATTGGTTTGTAGCTGTTCTGCATCACCAGAGCTGCACAAAGAAGCCAAGATACATTAGTGAGTCTAACTAAAAATCTTTAAATAATATTTTCAGAAAAATGTTTCAAAACTGATACCAATATGCTCTCGTTAATACGCAGCTTTCCTAGCATGAGTACTGATTTTACATCATCCATAAATTTGTTAGTACTGAATTTAAAGCCTGTCAAGTTAGAAGCCTTTAGGCACTGTTTGATTTTGGTGATACATGAAAGCTAATTTCTATATTGTTATTTTCTCTTTAAAAAAATATATGGATCATCTTGTAGATACAATGGAAAAGTTAATGGAATAGCTAAATAACCTGCAAGAAAAATGTGAAATATATCAGCCTGGTTGGTATCCCACAGCTAAAGTCCTTGGATATGGTGAATGCTTCTTTGGGCAGAACATGTCAAATCATCACTTTACTGTGGGTAAATACTCTGGATTGCCTGAGCTGTGTACAGCATGAATCGGAGGCACAGGAGGAACAGCCTGGCTATCTTTATATGCCCCCCACTCTGATTATGACTGCTATCCAGTTATATCCTCAAGATAAATTAGAACAGCTTCAGCACTGCTTTATCTCAGAAAGTCCCTCAAGGGGCTGTTGTGCTCGTCAAAATTCACCAGAGCTCCAAATCCTGCTTATCTCAGTGAAGACGAGGGTGGGCTGATAGGAAGGCAGCTACACCATCTTCCTGTTAACTGAAGATTTCCTCTGTCTGTTAGCACAGGGAAGAAAGACTGAGTGGAGTTGTGATAAACAGTATTCAAGGATATGAAAGGTTGTTGCAAAGAGGAAGGGAATAAGCTAATCCCCATATGCAAGGCAGATAGGACAAAAAAATTATGTGTTCAAGTAGAAGCATGAAATACTGTGGTAAGAAAGATCGGAGCAGCATTTTCACTGAGGGAAGTCAAGTGCAAGAAAAGATTGCCGAAAGTGAATGTGGAGTCACTTCATGGAGAACTTTAAAGACAGGTAAGTAAAACCCCTGTCCGGAGTGAGATGGGCATGCTTTACCCTGCCTCACAGTTCCTGACAGGTCTATTTTTGTTACAGTCCCTTATCACTAGAGGAGCTGTGTATACTTCCAGCTAGAGATCAGTGACCCTATCTACTGGCGTTTCGTTGAGTATGTCACCAGAGTTAACTTAGCTAATCTTCGATCTGCAATTACTTTGTGGCTGCAAGAAGATGCACAACTTTTTCTGAACAAAAAACATATCCTGTTAACAAACTCAACCATTACTTGTTCTCCCTTTGACAGGACATCTCCCACATCAACAATTTAAACTATCGTCCATGGACATCTTTACAACAATACCGTTTTGAAAAAAAATCACCATACAGCTGATTCTATCGTGAGCATAATTACAGTAGTGGAAATATTTTCATACAGAGGCTGAAAATGACTGTGAGAGTGGGCTTGGGTTCAGTCTTGAGGCTTGGTTCTGAATGGAAAGGCTCAAATTTGGAAGGCCTTTTCTTACAAGCCTGCCGGGCAGGTTTGGAAAGCTTTCAGGACTCAGTAAAACCAAAGTAGTAGTATTAAGTGAATGGGATCAGGAGAACAGAGCCCATGTTATTTTCCCCTCCTATGCCTATAAAGAAAAAAATTAAGGGGCCACAAGGAGACTTGGGGATTGAATGGATTCCTCCTCAGTGCTGGCAGAAACATCAACTGGGATGGAGACCTGGAGGTCCTGAGCTTACAGGAAGGGTTTTGTCTGTTTTCTTTCCTAGTCAGTGCTACTTGGACTCCATTTCTTCTCAGATAGTTGACATCTGGCTACATGTTTTGTTAATATTCAAGTCCAAATGTGAATAACATCTGATAATGGAAATTTTGGGACAAACTTCTGCTTTTGGGTGTGTGTACATCTGAACCCAAATATGAAATATATTTCTTACCCATAAGCTCCCAAATAAATAACAGAAATGCAAGTAAAAAATAAGTGAAATATATTTCTTTTCTCGAGGCCCCTAATTACAAAGCAAACTTACCTCTTTGTAGGTAAGCATGACAGAGGTGACAGTAAAAAGCTACTCTGGGCCTCGGGTATCAGAGCATAGCCATTTTGCAGCTAATGAAGCTACTATAGCGAGTGGCAATAACCAGGGGAACTCTCTCTTTCCTTTAGGCAGATGTTCAGGTTAATGAACCAGGCCAAGTGAGGTGGGATTTCTTCTAACCAAGCGCTCCATCTGCACCATCATTTTTTCCTCCTCACCACCCACTGAGTCGTAGCTTTCCATGTCCTCTGGCTGCCAGCTACCACAGCTAACCTTCCCAGAAGCCCAGTCCCTCCCTTAGCCCGTGGCTGCTGTCCATCATTGGCTTTGGAGCAAGTGTTCCAAACTTGTTCCCAGGCGTGGGTCCCCTGCACGGTACGTAGCACATTTTGCTACTAGCCAGGACATCGGGTTGGCTTTTTTTGGCTACCTGTTGGATTGGTGAATTCATTCCCTTGCTGCCCATGGGAGCCATGATAACGGTCCCCATGGGCTTTCTCGATGCTGAGCAGGAAAGCAGAACTGAACAAGTGCAGACCTCCCTGCTGCTGAACTCGGACAATAGGGCTGCTCATAATACCAGCAGATGTTTTTGCTTTTTAGGCCATACAGGGCAAATTTATTTTCCTCTCAGGAGCAAATGCAAGCATAGCCAAGACTAAGAAATTCAGAGCTAGCTTCCGGAAACCCACTATTGACTTATGCTGCAAAGCAGTACTTACGCTTAACGTCCATCAATAATGAGGGTCTTCTGGTTAGACCACTCAACTGCTGGCTCAGCAAAAAGTGATGTGCCTCAAGCATCCAAGCTGGACTTAGTTTCATCCCCTGTTCTGCTTAAACATGGGGTACCAGATAATTTCTCTGCTTTGTGTATCACATTTGTAATGGCATCGAGTTCTCTTCACCTTAAGGCATTGAGCCGTGAAAGCTGTAGCCCTCTGAAGTTCCTGTTTAACATTATATGTACCCAGCTAACCTATATCGATTTTTTACATTTATTAAAAAAGCAGTACTATATAAACTATTTTTGGTCTGTCGTCTACTTCTCTGTGCTCATAAAAGCACTAAAATTGAAGCAGAAAGAAAGAGGGAAACACATTAAACTGTTTAAACTTTTTTGTTCACAAAAACTTTTAACTGGATTCCTTGTTTGGATTCAAAGAGGCAAAACATGAGACTTTGATGTGCTTCATGTGCCTGTTAAAAGAGAGAGAAAGAGACCCACCAATAGGAAGAAGTTGGCATGAAGCCCTCTTTGACACAGCAAGCACAATGTAAAGGATTAAAGGTCTAATCTAGAAGATATATTGCACACTAAACAGCGGAACCATTTAGGAGAACATTAAATGGCACTTAAGCTAAACAGTTGTCCTTGGGAACTGCAGTTTATATGTGACTGCTCTAATATCCATTTTAAGCTTGCAGGGCTTTGAAAACAAGATGTCATTGTTTTATAAAAACACACACATTTAATCTTCCCTTGTGAGGCTGTTCTTGAAATATCTGGCTGCTGGACTGGCAAAACATTTCAGAGGAAACAAATGGGGCTGGTGTCAAAACTAGTACTGTTGCACTTTATTTCTGAAGTTATTTGCATGTGCTCAGTTGATTTTTTTTTTGATCCAAATAAACAAACCACAAACTTTTCCAATGATAAAAGTCCCATTTAATTTTTTTAACAGTATTCCCACTGTTCTATAAGCAAATAATAATAATATAGTTTAAGTAACATGAGAACACCAAGAAAGTGGTCAGTTCTACATTCACTTGTGTTCTGCGTTCTTCATAAATTAATATTTATGGAACTATTAGGAGGCTTCAGCCAAAAATAAAGACCACCCAGAGCAAGGTTTCAATTTTAGTATTCTAGGCACAGGTCATTAAAAAAAAAAAATCTTACAAAAAAGCCTTCTTCTGCAACATGTACAGTACATGGATTTTCATGTACATCACTCAGTAGGCGTGTGAAGCATACTCCATTCCTAAAAAATTACAATGCATGCTTTTATAATTCCTTTACTATTTTTCACCAGGGAGAAATCATCCTCTCTGCCACGCAGGCCAGAAATAGAACAGGAAAAAAGGCAGCAGGGAGGGGATTGTGTCTTGCAGAATTACGCAGTCCAGTTTAAAATCTCCCTACTTTTTAACTGATTATCTAGAAAATGAAATGAAGATATTTTTTTGGTTTTTAAATTGTAACTATGTATCTGGGACCTTCAACCTTGTTCCTTGTATCAATAATGATATTAATCCTTTGCATAGTGACTAATGAAGCCAGGATATCCCCTGGATCAAGTCATTATCCCAAAAGCTATCTGAAAAATAACAGTGCCGTGGATAGCTTTGGTTAAATGAGCTAGTGGTCTCCAAACAGTTCCCGGCAGACAGGCGATCCCGGCTGGTTGCCTCGTTAACTACTCCAGAAGAGAGTCCAAAGGCAAAATCAGTGAGGAGAGCAACCACCTCCAGCAGGGCTGGGGTGGCCTGAAGTCACAGGTGTCTCCGGGCTGAGGAGCCCTCACAAGGCATTGCAGGATAGACTGTACGGTGTCACAGCCATGGAGCAAGCAAACAGAAACACTCTGTCTCCAAGGAGCATTGCAAGACGGTTCCAGGAGAAAAGTTGACAGTTATTTTTATAATAACCTCCTGCAAGGCTCCTCAGTCACCAAGCCCGTTATGCTTATCGTCGTTGTTGGCATGTGACTAACTGCTGGAGTATCTGTGAAGCTGCTCCTCTCAGGCTGCGGAGGAATGCACTTAACTGTTTTTTAATTAAAAGCAGCAGCTGATACCTCATGGAAAGGATTCTTCGTGAAGACAATATGGAGTCTGTGCTACAAGCTTGCCATAGCTCCCTATTGTCCCTATTTTACATCATTAGGTAGATTTGCCTGACCAGTGTCAAGATGTGCAAAGAAGTACAGCAGTGCTGAGGCAAGATGGACACTAAGGCTTTGGCTTGTCTAGACCACAAACAAAATGGTATCAGGAACGATATAAAGGCTTTACTAGAAAATAGTTTTATTAGATTCCGGTTTTAAATTGTTCTAGTCTGAAATTTGGCAGTGGGGCAGGATGGTGTTGGTCCCAGGAGATCAGGCATTTCAGCCATTCTCCTATCTCTCTTTTGAGAAGTCTTCTCCAGGTGGTCTATTCTTTTCAGTCCTTCTAGATATCAATGCCAGGTACCACCCCATTCCCAAAGCCATAACTTTCCTTTCAAGTAATACCACTTCAGTAGCATGAAGGCACTGCTGTGACTCTTTCTGTCTCCATCATGCACCGCCCACTCCAAGGAACCACTGGAGATGTGCCCTGGATCCAGCTATACCTCATGGAGAGAGCTCAGAGATGGAGAGACAGCTGTGCCCCTAGCAACAAGTTTTCTGCTTATAGAAAAACAGGAAATATCCAAGAGTAGAAATAATATATTTGATTAGAACAACTAATATCCTTAAAACAAATGCCAAACTTGCAGACACAGAAGAAGTCCTTCTTCAGTCTGAAACAGACACAAAAAAAATCCAAAACAAGGGCCAAGTAAATTTGATTCATTGTGATATCTTAACCTGTAAGACATCTGAGAGAAAATTAGTCTTCTGCCTGTCTACAGCCACTTGACTGCTGTCGCTGCAGCCTTCAGTAGAGTCTTTCCTTTGCTTTGTAGTGTCTGACTGAAAAGCCTCATTGTTAAAGTGAGTATCAGCACACACAGACGTCTCACATGTCCTCTGTGTGTGGGACAACCCAGGCTTTTCTTCATTTTACCGGTTTTGCTCTTACTTTATTTTTTAGTTTATTTTTCTGGTTATAAAATGCCAATTGGTTGGTATATCTGTTGCTTTGTACATGTCCTGCATCAGAGTGACCTCTACCCTCCAATAATTGATTGCACCAAAAGTTCTGGAGAGAACTAAAGGGCTCCATGAGGTAAAGGGGATAGAGAATCTGAGGGAGGAAAAAAAGCTGGTTTAAACAGGAAAAAAAATTATGACACTTAAATGGAGTTTATTTAGGCATTGTTGACTACATAATTTTGGACATTGAAATTTAGAGAAACTGGACAATCTCAGAACTTTTCCAGATTCATAATCTGGTAAACACTGGAGATAAAATGTCTGTGGTGCGCAGAAAATTCTCCTAACTGCAGTTGGCTGCTCCCATGCTGGAACAATGCATGCCCACAAATACAAGTAACCAAAACACTTTCCATTTCTTAATAGGCTGTCTGCTGTTAATTATTTTAGTTGCTTGCTGGGAACAATGGAGGTGGATTGGAAATGATGGCTCAGAAATTATGAGAAATAAATAAGCAACTATTTTTAATGTTTTGGACTTTACTAGTATATAGTGCCTCTCATTAGAAGATCTTAAAACACTTAGAAAAAGGTAACTATTAGTATTATACTCAATTTACAAGCGAGTAGAGAGGGACTAGGGAGTTAGTATGGTGTTTAACTTTGAACAGGGTGCAGGAATGGCTTTTGCTACAGCTATTTATAGAGGATTTACACGACTGTAGTGTTTATTGTGTCCTTCAATAAAAAGCAGCTGCAGAAACACACAGCTGGCAAGCTTCAGTACCTGTGAGATACTGAAGACATTATCCAGAAAGCTGATGCACAGGTACAAGGAGATTCACATGGTCTCCGCAGCACTTTAAGTATTGCTTTTCTAACAAAAGTCTGAACTAATTCTAAATGCTTATGTTGTTTATGTTCAAAATTCTCTTCCTCTGCCTGTTTAAAGCCAGATCCTCATCCTGATATAAATCATCTGACCGCATTGTTCAGGTTCTTCGGCTAGGTCTTTGCTGCAGAGTTCTACCAGCTCTGGTACAGGTATTGTTCCAAGCGATTCTCTCATTCATACATAGAAATATTTCTTGA
Source organism: Anarhynchus alexandrinus (assembly GCA_008711295.1). Taxonomy (NCBI): domain Eukaryota; kingdom Metazoa; phylum Chordata; class Aves; order Charadriiformes; family Charadriidae; genus Anarhynchus; species Anarhynchus alexandrinus. The sequence continues at coordinate 555,168 of VUYV01000112.1, forward strand.
AGGTTAGCACTGCTATTGACCCAGATTTGCTTGTGTAGCTACACATGTGGGCTAGAGGCTGTGTACTGATTGCACTCTAGCTGACGCGGGACCTACTTTCTCATGAGAAAACAGGGCAAAAATTGACTCTATGACCCCCTTCAATCCTCTTACAGACCCATCTTGCTGCGAGTCTACGATGCCCCTTGCTTCTGCACACAAGCAACGCAGGCTCTATACTGTCTCTATATGCACATCATGTAAGAGAGACGCAAAAAAGAAAGGATCAAAGATGTGGCCATAAGCTGAACATCTGCTTCTGCCCATGATCTGTTTTCCTTGACATTTTCTTATCTCACATGCCTTTCATAAACTGCAGAACTTTCAAACCAATCCCTCCTGTCTTCCACTGCATTATCCTGTCCTGTGCTCAAAGAATGAATGCAATTTATATGTATCTAGAGATTAAGACCCCATGGAGAGGTTGCAAAGGAGATGAGACCACTGTTATAGCCAAAGGGCTAGAACAACACTGATGAAATTGCTGCCTAAATAAGAAGATGTGGTAAGTTTTACGTCTCTTTTAAATTGTTTATATTTTTTATTTAGGTTTCTGTAGGAGATGAGTTGGGGCTTAGAACTTTATTCTGTAAGGGAGTCTCTTGTGAGAGGCCATGTAAAGGTCAACAAAACTTGCCTTATTAAGAAAGAATGAAGATAGAAAAAAAAAGATAAAAAGAGCCTGGAGATGCTTTGATTGAAAAGAGCGTGCTCAATTGCAAAATTGCATCATGTCTTTTTATCTGGTAAGACAGTGGCTTCTGTGCTCACTGACTCTATTTCAAATCCTAATCCTAAAATTTCATAGTGGGGCTCATCAGGATCCCTTCCACAGTTTTCTGTGGGCTTTGGATTGGACTCTGTCCACATGTATTCAATTGAAACGGTCACTCAGACTCTTGAGATCATCTCCCTTTCATCCTCTTGCAACAAGAGTTAGGGTTTCTTGGGACAATATGATATGCGCTCTCCATCAGCAATGCTAAGATGCAAAAACCCCACCACTGGCACCAAGCAGCTAATACATCAGATTTTGCCATAACTTCACACTGTGTTCAATCCTATTGACGTCAGTTCTGTGCAGTGTTTGGCCCTAGATTTTCCCACAATGGGATCCCATTCTTCTTGCATGAGAATATGTCTTGGACAAATTGCCATGTCACATGCATTCAAAGGGCCATGATAAACCCTCCATCTTTGCACGGGGCTCCCAATTACATCAAAGGAATTTCTGCATACAAAACAAGGGTAAAATATGCCTCTAATTTAAGGTTAAATTATACCGTTAAGGCATGGGCTAAAATAAGAGGCAGCAAGGAAGCTGAACCACATTAAGGAGTACATCCAAAGCACTGTGTCTCAGAAAAAATGCAATCCTTTATGCTACAAGCATTTGGCACAAATGGAGAAGAATTTGTGATGTGCCTTTTCAGGGAACAAGCTACCAGGCAGCCCCACTGGAATGCAGAGAAAGAGAAGAAATTCATGATTTAATATGCTCTTTACCTCTTGTTTCACACTGATTCCAAGCAAAGGCTCATGGGCCTGGTCCCCGATTCCCACACTTCATCCATCTGCAAAGACTGAAAAAAAAGGATGCTCTTACTATTTCTGCCCCTTTCCACTATATGTGCGCTTCTGAGATGAACAGTTTAGCTCATGGGGAAAAAAATCCAAGGTTGGTTTAACAGTGACTATTCCAATGATATATGCTATATGGAAGAAATGTCATATATTTATGTCTGTTCCTTGCATATGTAAGCATGATTACAAAAGTGAAGATGAACTATTATCTGTAAGAGTCTAGGATAATAATTTAAGCAGATGTTGACAACAGCACAAGCTTCCCAAAGCAGAGTAAAATTTGAAATGTAGCTTTCGTCTGAGAATATTATGAAAACACAACTAAGAGGGAGATTCTGCTGCCACTGTTTAAATATTGCGTGCAAAGTAAAAGTAAAGGCAAAGGTGGCAGAATCAGCTCCCTGTCCAGTCTTTTATTTCTCTTTTCTTTCATCTTAAATAAGTTGTCTAGATATCAGTTGTAGTTACCTCAAGAGATCACCGATATCAGCCTCACAAGTCACACTGTGCCGGGAGCTGTTACACATCCATCAGGTTCTGGAGTAAGGGAAAGGATCACTACATCCCATGAAATTTTAGAACTACTCATTGTAGCTCAGTTTGCTCATTGCTATCCACAGAGCTATCAAAACCACAGTGATTTGGAAGGTTTGGGGTAGAAGACTCTAAATTGTGTCACGGGAGGATTTGAAGGAGGATTCAGTGGATGCAAGTAATTTATGATTGCATTTGACCTTAATTGGGGTATCCCGAGGTCATGCATATAAAAAGCGATGCCCCTTTCCACGACTTCGGTTTTATTAAAAACTCCTTGTATAGTTCATGACAGTTTTAACTTTTCACAAGACACTCACAAATTAGAATCATCTTCCTTGTGGGCCTGCTAATGGAAATCCCCTCATACAGTTATTAGTCACTGTCTTACAATAGCTTCTTGTCTCTAAGTACTTTGATGTTGTACATAAGAGCTGTGGATCAATTACATTCATTTTTCCCATTACCGGGCAAATATTTGGACATTTTCTGTTGAGTTGATTCAAGGCAGAACTAAACCAAAGGAGTTGCATACTGTGCAGACATTTCTAACCTTCAGAAGCTGAAGGTTTTGTGACCTGGGAGAATTAATAGATGTTTATTCTAGCAGGATAAATGGAAAAAGACCATTTCTATTTTAGGGAGATAAATGAAAAGCAGGGAAGATGGGGTTTGTTATGACAAAATTGTTCACAAGTGGCATGCTGAAATGAGGAAAAGCAGTTATGTATTTATATTATAATCCTCACGGAATGTTTGTCAAGAGAGACTCAAGTGACAAAACACATTAGTAATTGTTGTGTTTCCTCACCTATCAAAACAAGTATTTCCACTAAAACTAGTCTGCTAAGGTTGTCTCTGTTGGAAAGATTCAAAATACACCTATCTTCTGCAGTGAAAATCCAGAACTTTTTCATTAAGATGTGATCTCTTCCAACAAGGAGAATGCATATAGCTGTTCCTTCTTGCCTGCTTCAAACAATAGCTGTAAGTCTTCCACCACTGTGTCAGAAACACATTTTGAAAATATTTCACTTGCCAGGATTCTTCTGCAGAACAGAAGAAGGAAGGCGAGCCAGCTGGCATGCCCAGCAGTGGCAATCTCAAGTGCTTACCACGCTCAGGAATGTTATAAAGCAAGAGCAAACGGACGGCATTCTCCAAACATGGTGCTGCAGCTATTCTTCAGCTGGTACTGCTCTTCTAAACTTACTCGAGTCCGCTGCTAACGCTTATGGGAATTTTGGCTCAAACAAGGCTTTCATTGAGAAGAGGCTAGTGCTCGATTGGGTCATCAATTTTTCATTAAATCTTTTTTTTCAGCAGACAAGACAGATTCCCTGAAACCACTTTTTCCATAATCCGGAAAGGAATTTCTGTGACTGTGGTATAGACAAACCCTCTGTTAATTCAGCGGTATTACTGCTCTGGTGCTGGGGATCGGAGCGAGTCAGCCGTATGGAAAGAGAGAACAGCAGCTTGTATGGGCTTAGCTCTCTTCCTTCAGAGGTCAGGAATTGCCGAATGATAGGGGTGGCGAATCCTTAGAAGTAACCCCAAAAGAGGATTCCTCCCCAGGAAGCCAGTGTGCTAGTCTGTGAAGCAAAAGGACATTTCTTTTTGTCTAAAGGTTCAGGAAATTCAGATGATGAAATGATTGCCAATATTATCTAAACAGGTAATGGATTTAGAGCCATTCAAAGAATGAACACGTGAATGAATAATGTATTTCATGTTCATTGCAAAAAAACCACTTGTGATATTTTTCTGAGGGAGTTTTAATATTTTTATTTAAGCCTTTCAGAAATAATTTGAGCTTCTTATTGAGTATTTCCATTGCCAAAAATCTGGCATTCGGCCAGAAAACCTGTTTGAAAAATGTCAGCTTTTTAATCAGTCCGCAAATCATTTCATTAATGTTGTGTGTTTGGAATAGAAAATTAGTCCAGTTTGAACCCTGAAAAAGAAAACAATTAAAAACACAGACAATTGTTTTCAAGCCCTTAAAATCCATTTGTGAGCCTAGGTACAAAATTATCATATCTGTCATTTCCAAGACAATATCTTATGTTACTGTGTTTAAACAGGAGAAGGTATAGTTTAACACTGTTATCTGCTGTGACTGCCAGGAAGGGCATAAATCATGGTTATCTGAAGGCCTGATGCTGTTCCATTTGTGTAAATCTGAGTCAGGAGAAATACCACCGTAATCAATGGACTGTACAATTGTACAGATAGCAGAACAAGGGTACCCCAAACACATTGTGTTTTGCATGTTTTATCTTTCTTTACCCATTTTCCTGGCTTTACCTTCTTTTCTTTATTCCTTAAAATGAACGACTGCAAAGAGCTACAACTGGAAACAGCCTTATCACAAGGAACCACCCTCGAATCAATGTGTCTTTTATTAGGCATTGTCTTGAAACTCCCCACCAGGACTTGAACTGAGGACAAGAGATGTTGGTGCATTATTGCATTAAAGCCTATTGTGATTTGTAGCTTAAGATGTGTTGTTTAATTTTCATTAAAAATGGATTTGCAGCATATGCAATTTCAAAAAATAGGATGAAATTTACTGTCCTTTTCCATTTATGGCTCAAGCATTTTGTTGGAGGCATCATCATTCATCACAATGTCATCTCATGATTATTATTTTGCCTGCTGGGTAGAGGCATTTCGGTTAAAAGTGAAAGTACCAATTGTGCTAACTATAATTATATGTTCGCAGTATATTGAAGAAAATAGACGTGGTCTGGGACTTAAGTGAAAAGCACAAATTTGGTGGGGTGCTGAGAACGTCCTGCCAGATGCTGTGCAACCTCAGTTCCCATCCAGGGTGACGGAAAGCTAACGTGCCTCGTCTTTTTCAGGGTCAGACCACTGACGATTAAACAATTCTAGCAAATATGATCTCATTCTTATTTGTCTGGGACATTATGAAACACAACACAAAGGAAGTTCAGATGTGGTAGCGGAATACAAAGCACTAACACACCCAGCGTGGTGCTTGAAATGTGTTCCTTTATAATCCTATATTTCCCAGACAAACACTTGTAAACATTGAAGTAAAACAAAACACATTTCCTTTTTATGAAAAAAAAAAAATGCCTTAAAAACCACAGGATTAACAACACCAGGGAAGGACAATCCCTGAAGGGCCTAAATCTTGTTTCCAAAACTTGGGGCTGAGTTAACTGTGTTCAAGCTGAAATTTTTGATGATAGAGCATGGAAAACATTTTTTTAAAAAGACATATCACGGTCAGTTATATCCCGAATAGATTCTGAAGTGACGCCTCATAATTTGAACACTCTTACCGATCACAGAGGACATTCCAATGGTCAGGGTGGGAAATGGGACTCAGACATCCCAGATTTGGTTTCTGGCTTGGCTGCAGACAAGAGCATATCACTTTATCTGTCCTGTGTCATGGTCTCGTGGCTAAAGAAAATAAATCACATTCTGCTTTCTTCAAGTCAGAAGCAACAGAGGTGGGAGAACTCACCTGACATTCCTGTTCCCACCCAAAAGCAAAGACAGAGCTAAATATGTGCTGAGCTGATAAAAGCTGGTAATACTAAACTATGTACACAGTAAAGCAAAAAAAAATTGTGGAAAAATTCACTGTGGTCAGTTGTTTTGTTTGTTGAATCACATGGTTTTTGAAGGTAGAGAGAAAATGATGACATTATTTTACAGATTTTTATTCAAAGGTTCCTCCTTGAGGCACCTCTCTGATGTTTCTCCTGCCCAGGCTGTGCCCAGTCATCCAGTCAGAAGAGGAAAACGATTGCATAAGTGAGCATCTCTGGAAAAGAGGAGAATTATATAGGCAAAAAGCCTAATTCATGGGGTGAAAGCATAAGAAATATAACACAGGCCCAGACCAATATCTCTTTGACGGTGTTTTTTCTCTGGCAGCAGCTTCAATTAAGGTAGGGCTCATCCTGTACCCTTCTTCTGAGTGTCTGTTCTTCAGCTATTCCCTACTTCCCATCTTCCAACATTTACCAACTTAAGTACTTTCTGAGCCAGGGGCAGCATGTAGACCACCACTTATTAATACCCAATAAAGCATCTGATCTTCATGAATTTGTCTAATCCAGTAATTTCAGGGGAAAAAACTTCACCTGTTTGTCCTTCACAGCATCCATCCCATGGCAAGAAGTTCCACAATTTAATGACATGCTGAACAAAAAAATCACTTCCTTCTTCTATATTTTCCTGTTGTCTAGTAAGATGGCCCTTAGTTCCCCTACTGTTGCAAAAGTTTCATATCTTCATAATTTTAGATATTTTCACCATTCTACCCTTTCAGTCATCACTTTTGCAAGTGGAAGGGCATTATCTTTTTAGACTCCTTTATAGAAAACTCCTCTGATTATTCTTGTTGCCATTATCTATACCTTTCATGTTGTCCTGCCACCGGTGCTGATTTGATCAATCACAATGACAGTTGATTGACTGACAATTTCATATTTGAATTCTTCCAAATCTCCTGGGTGAATACCATCTATTGTTACTGATTTGTTGTGGTACTGATTTGCTCTAAAATCTCAGACACTCCAATCTGGGAGCTTGCACAGACTCATTCTGTGTAAAGAATGACCCCAGTGTGAAAGACTCCCACCTCATTTACAGCGGGACTCAGTGCAAATAATTCATTTAGCTGTTCCATAATGTCTTTATCTTCCTTTGCTGCTTCTTCTCATCCTGCTAACTGTCCAACTGTGCTGCTTCTGATGTATATACAAAAGGCTTTACTGTTAGCTCTCATTACTTCTGCAAGTTGCTTCCACTAATATTTTTGGCTTGCTTTGCTGTGGTTTAACATTTATTTTGCTGGGGATTATACTCTTCCTCTGTTTTCTTTCTTTGGACACAGCTTCCATATTTTGGAAGATGTCTTTTCATTTTGAATGGTGTCTATTACACTGCAGTTTAGCTATGCCAGCTGCTTCTGGCTGTGGCTCATTCAGAGTCTGTTTTTATCAACGCAATTGATGACTGGCATACATTTATTCTTTTAAAAGTATGCGTGCTACTTGCAAATATTTTACGCTTTTAACTGCTATTTCCAATTTGCCCCTAAAGGGCTTCCTCATTTTTATATAATTCCCCAACTATTTTCCAGAAGTATTTTGGTGGAGACTTCTATGTTACTAGCGAACCCCAAAGTCTCTGAATTGCTTTTTAAATGTTCACTAAGCATAGAAATCAGACAACAAAGCAAAATAGTAAAAGGGCCTAAGAAGAGCTGCCATGAAAAACCTTCTCCATCTGATTCACACACTAACTCAGAGGTTAATGTTCCAGCAGTGTTTGTTTCATAAATTTGCACAGCTCTACGTTAACATCGGGGGGGGGACAAAACAAATGCAGAACCTAACGCTATTTATTCATACCCCAGAGAGATGGGCATGCTGTAAGAACTCGAAGAAAGAAGTATTTTTAGTTGTTCCTGAAAGTATATTAATGTAGATTTCTATTATATTAAATCCTAGTAAACAATTTGTGATAAAGGTACCACACTGAATTCTTTGTCCTCTACAAAAGGATTCAAAATTATCTTTGTGGAAAAACTTGGAGCATAACTAGATTCTGACACCTGGCTAAATGGAAACATCAGTTTGGTTGCATATATTCCACCTTTCATGCAAGATGCAGTGTGGTAAACCTCCTTCAGCAAATCTCTGCGTGAAGACTACAAATGAAGCCACAATAGGTTCTAACCGCAGCTTCAGCCTTTGTGCAGAGCCTTAGGAAAACCGCGCAGAGTTTTTGTGCTGTCTCTCTTGGCAAGTTACACGTGGATCTTCTTAAAGTTATACACGGAAATACAACTCAACGTAAATGTAAAGGGCACGTATTATTAATGCAGCTACTGAAAAGAAGAATGCAATACAAAGAATGTCATGTTTGCATAAAACTTGGGACTTGACTGCTATGTCGTTAAGTATCCCTTGATCCTTTTCCAGGAATATGACCATGCTTGTGCCATGCAAACTTTCTTTTCTTCAATAACTGTAAATGTAAATAAGTATTTATGAAGCTACTTCTCTATATTTCTGTCTGCTTTAAATAACAAGTGAATCATTATTTCTTTTTAAAGGTCACATTACATATCTTTCACAAACAAGACAATTAATGTACATAATGTACCACATATATACTATATGTATATGCATATGCAAGTGCATACAAATACGTGTTTAAGGTTGCTTGTGCATATGTGTTCTACATGCATAATGGTGCAAAATAGATGCTTTTTTTTTTCCAAGAGAGTAGGATGACCGTGTTCCTGCCAATGGAAAAGAAGAGCTGAATTAGTTCTTTATTTTCCACTTTGAGATTTGAATCCTGTAAGAAAGCCAGTAATTTTTTAAAAATGGAAGAAATAAGACGGGAAGACTGGAAAAACAGATGTCATTGTAAATGACAAATAAGAATGCAATCCTGTTGAAGAAAAATGTCCAATGTTTCAAGAAAATTTTCCAATCTGATGTGATTTTTTTTTTATGAAAGCTTGAGTAGAGTATAAGAATAACTCCACAGTAAATCTCACAACTTGAATAATGTATTATGGACCTAATCAGTTTATTTTAAATTAAATTTAAATTTAATTCTTTTTTTAATTAAAACATTGCTTCGGAGAGGAAAAGACATGGATAAAGGAGAGCTTTTATCAGAGATTTTGTAATAAGCCTAGTTCTGAACTCAGTGAAGCAAAGTGCATAGCCCACAGCATCTGACCTAGAAAATACTGCTCTGAAATGATCTGGGGAAAGCTGACACTATCCTTCCGTATTTGTCAGAGATACTGGGGTTTGAGGTCATCAAAAAATGGCTTTAAACCATTCGGTGTATTTCTGGCTTTGTTTCTCACGATAATATTGAACTAACTTGTTGCTTTGGAATGGGTCAAAAGCAACGAAACAGCAAAGCCAGAAAGACTTGTGTGTTTAGGCAGAGCCACGCTTTGTCATTTTATCATACAAGCTCTGTCAGCTGGCGGCAACATGAGTGAGCTAAGCTTCAAACAATATCATTCTGCAGATAAATCAATGAATGCAGACAGAAACAAGCTAAGTCTATTTTAGACAGCCTAATGATCAGTCGTTTTTTCTAATAGCTTGTCAGACTTCAACCTGTCAAGCCTGAAGATTTAGGGACACTGATTCACTGGAGATTTCCTGATTGCATTCCTGCTGGGCTATCTACGAATCACAATGGGAGACTCCCAGGAAAAGGGGAGAAAATGGATCGCCTTCAGGCCTTTATGAGGCACAGGTTATTGTCATGCCTCAAACTAAATCCTAATTACTCTGATTAACAATGCAAGCCTGTCACTACTCATGCATAATAGTGAAAAAGTTTGCAGTAATGACTATGAAATTCTGCCACTTCTGCTCAGGCCTTCACACGTGCCTCACTGGGGCTTTGTCCGCCCTGCGTGCCATTCGCCCAGCTGCTGTTGTGCCAGTCCCCCAGCTGCTGTTTCCAAAATAACGTTGCCAGGGTGAGCCCCATTTGCAATTCAGGCCAGACCTGAACACACTCGGTGGGATCAACTGACTCCCAGGACGGGCCGCAGGGTTTAAAGCACGTTGAGACGTTACTGGCTCTGCATATCACGTTTCTTACGTCTTCATATTAACTTTCCTCTTAAAATCAAAGGTCTATGGTAGGTTGCTATTCAAATGTAATGTCATCTTTCTGTGTGTATGTATATATATTTGGTATCTTATCCATCTGAGAGCTTTGTCACTGCTTAGCTGTTAAATATCTCTGAGGTATAATGGAAATAATACTCCAGGCAGGTGTCTGCAACAGCATATACACATCTACATCTACTTAGAAGGAAATGTCCAACAGTTTGGTGAGAGGTATAGCATTGCTTTCATTTGAGAGAAAAAAAAAAAAAAAAAAGAAAAAGCTTTTAGAATAGAGGAAAGAATTTATTTCTAGGGAAATTTTGTATTTTGAGACGCATACTCTAGGGCAGTGGTTTGCAGTCCTCTATACTGCTTTGCTGATGTCCCAGAACATTTGTCCCTCTCATCTTCTATCATCAACAATGTGATCTAATCCTGCCCCATTAAAACTGAGTGCAAAATTCTCTGACAAAGTCCTGGTACCGCTGGAATTACCAGCAAAGTTCCCATTAGCATTGGTGGCCGGGCCAGTGCTGGGGACACAGGGGCCTGGTGTCCAGGGGACATGGGGAGCGAGTGGCAGAGATGAAGGAGAAAAGGTTGCGTCCTGACACAAAATTCAGTGGTGGCCAGACTGCAAAAGCGGACCCGGGAACTCGGTTTAGATGCGCATAGTAAGAATGAATGTCACTGCTACTGGTTTAAGGCGGAAACGTGTTCCTCCATCTCTGATGGGTAACCCCTGGCTCCTGCTCACTGCTGGTGCTCAGCACCTGGCAGGATTAGCCCACACTGCCTCCACGCTGGTGTAACGCACTTACTTCTTACCCCTCACCTCTACACCAATACACAGTAAACAGAACGTGTTGGAGTGTTTAGCAATGAAGCCTATAAAATCAAATCCTCAATTATGCTCCAGTAGAAAAAAAAAGGTCATAACTAAAACTCTTTACTTTTATTTTCCCTATTTTAAAGGACTTATCCTGGGAACTGCGGAGTGTTTTTTTGCTACATTCTCCTGCTGAGGGCACACAACTGCGAAAGAGGGTTTTGTCCTGAAAGAGCAGAAAATACTGCCACTTCTTCTGTGGATATATGCACGGGCTTTCCTTCTGCCTCTGAGGCCATGTATTTCTTGGGCCTCTTAGATTTGGACTTTATCAGGTGATGAATCAAAAAGGAAAGGAACGTTTGATTCTCTTAGTTCAAAATAAAATTTCAAATCAAAACACGAGAAAACCAAATACGGTAATGGTCTGCTTTGAAGATACAGAGCTGTTTGCCTGTCAGAAGCAGCATGCTGATTTCATTAAACCTTTCTCTGGAGTCTCCCCGGGCAGCCAGGCCAGCCGGCAGCCCCCTGCCCCCTGCCCGGCGCCCTCCAAGCCCACGGTGCTCGGTGCCCAGGCGCCGAGCGGGGCTGCCCAGCCGGCAGCTAAAAGGGACGGATGGGCAGGAAGGCAGGCACCGACACAGACTGTCCCGTTTTGCCCGGTATTCGGAAATGTTGATGTTGCGTTCCAGCGCAGAACAAAATGAAATGTTGACAACCTGGAATTTCCCACAAAACAGACGTTTCCTTTTCCGGACAGCTCTAACCTACACACACACACACATGCACGCACGCACGCACATTTGCAGAATTATTAACTGCTATGTAATGACACCAGACTATATGCCCACTTCCACCGTGTGGTATGGAGGGAATCCAGCCCTCAAAAATCCTGTGTTAGAGCAGCCACCGGTGAGCCACGGAGCCTGGAAAGCAGTTAGGTGGCATAATTCCTTCTTCATGGAGCAGCCCGGAGCTTTGTGCAGTATCACCGTGCGAAGCATCTGCTGCGGAGGAAGGAGAGCACGGCCATGTCTCAGGAGCCTACAGAGAGGGACAAAGTACAAGAAAGGCATCCCTGTTCGGCTCAGCGGTGGCTCTCTCCATCCCCTGTGAGTCCCTTTTTTTTTTCTTTTTTTTTTCTTTTTTTTTTTTTTTTTTTTATGGAAA
>VUYV01000112.1:566989-658429 GCA_008711295.1 Anarhynchus alexandrinus
TTTTTTACAGGAGCAGTTGCAAAGTGCCAAAAGCTAGGGGAAAGCCTGCATTACATCAGGCAAGCTAAGTGTACTGACCCTCTGAGCTAGCCCACAGGGAAGAACAACAGGAGGGAGATTGCAGAGGAAGATAGCACTACTTAAGTAGCAATTCATTGTGAACCACTTTTCTAAGCTGTTGATAGAAGCATTAAGTGTGAGAGAGGAAGGGGACTTATCTTCTTGCCCAAGCAGAACCCTAATGACTCTGTAATGACTGCTAAATAATGTTGCCAATAATCTCCATTTAATTATACAGCTCTAGTATGTCCTAAAAAGGAAAGAAAACACAAAAGGCGTCTGTAGGCCCAACATACCCAGTAGTCCCTTGGCCTAGTTCTGTAAAACGTATGTGGATATGTAGCATGAGTTATTGCCTGGAAGATAATTCACTTCCCATCCTTCATCTCGTCTGAAACATTTACTCACATGAAATAAATTTGCTCGGCTCTTGACACAGCCATCAATAAATGCCGTGTCTGTTGTAGCTCGTGAGCATCCAGGTAGGCTCTCCTCAAGACAGAAATATATGTGGTTTCACAAATCCAGTTTGGAAAGCTCTTCAGAAGAGTTTTATCTTTGACCGGAGGGGACTACAAAAGCAGGGTGTTTAATGAACACAGCACCACTTCATGTGAAAGTTTGAGGAATATTTTTCAGACAGATGCCTATTGTAAGAGCTGCTGACTTACACAATGGGCTTTTTAAAAGCCTGAAAATATGAATTCCCTCTTTATCATTATTAATTTTTTTACAGATGCTGAAAGTCTGAAAATAGGCCAGTCTTTGAAATAACAGCTTAATAGTACACTATGCATGCAACGGGCTAAGGAGAGTATTTTATTTAAGCACGAAAATCTATTTTTGGTGTAATATTCCAAAGTTTTCCTAATGCTCATTTCACTAAAATACTTCTTCAGACGCAGACCGGATTCTGGCCAATACAAACACTGGTTTCATCTGGAATATTCAGCAAGCTAATTGATAAAAAACATGGCATAATAGGTGAAGGGTCTGTCATTTGACTTCTACCACCAGCTCAGGAGACTTACTGTTATTATAAATAATACAAATTAGGGAAACACAAAGAACCAGATTTCCACTTACTGTGTGGAAAGAGAGCCAAATTCTGGGTTTTGGGATTAAATTATAATGTGCAATCCAGCAAGGCAGGAATGAAGAGCACCTCCAGAACTGTATTTTGATGAAAACATAGTGTGATTTCAACCAACATCCAGTGAGCATTTAATTTTAGCCATGTGTGTTCAATGTGCTGCCTTTAAAGCTCCAGCTGATGAACTTTTTGGTTGTTCTTTAGTAAATTTGCAGTCCATCACCTGCCCCACCCCTCATTTACACGTATAGAGCAGAAGAAGTAGAACTGTAGCTGTGAAAATTCACAAACCGGAGTGTCACCTTAAATTAGGTGGGAATTATATTATTAAGGGAAGGAGGAGTTATGCTACATAGCAATCAAAAAACCTGCCCTGTGTTAGCATCTTATAAACCTGGTGGTAAGCATTGATTCCAAAATGAGGGAGAGATGCAGAAGGCCAGTGCAGGGAGCAGACCTGTCTGCGGGAGCTACCTTTCCTCTGCTTCCAGGGCCACCACTAATCGCCACCCCCCTCGGAAGGGTATAATGACAGTACCAGATACTGCGCCTGATTATAATACAAAACTAATAGCTTTACAGAACCACTAGTAAAGGAGGCGCAGGCACATCTACTCATCTCACTGCAAATATCACAGAAATCTGATGGCAAGCTCGTGCGGCGTGGAGCCAGGCTCCCCGCTTCTCCGAGCGAGGTCCCCCGTAAAAGGGCAGGCAGGGAAGGGGCAGGAGGCAGGCTCCTTCCCGACACCCAGCAGCTTCCTTTCTTTCCCTGTGCAATGGAAACAGAGAAGAAAAACAAAAGTGAGCAGAAAGAGATGCCAGGAGGAGAAGTTTGGTGCAGAATACAAGTCCCAAAAGGCGATGGGAAATGAGGAAAGGTTCTGTATTCCTCCAGTGGAAAATATTAGCGCATGTACACAGTCTGAAATGCCCTTATTAGACAAGCAGCAGCCATTTCTCTTTTCCTAACCTCATTTTTTTCCATTAAAAAATAAAATAAAATTGGCCAGTTGATGTGATTCAGCTCCTGAACTGGCTTTTCTAGAGGTAACGCTTCCTGTCTGAGGCACTGTTTCTGGCTGGATGGATTTCCTGGCTGAGATTTTCAAAGTCACCTAGGGAACCTGCGTGTTCACACATGTACCGTGAATTTAAGCAGAAACTGTCATCTGAACCCCATGAGCAGATGTGAAATATTCTTTTTTACCCCTCTCTTTTCACATACTCTTTATTTGCTGCACCTTTTCTCAGTCTCTCTGCTGTTTTGGTCTTTCTTCTCATAGTTTCTCTTTCCATTAAGACTCCTACTGATTTTCTCTCTCTCTCCTTTTCTCCTATAGCTACTAGCTTCTTCTGTGTCTTTGACTTTCCTTTGTCTCCAGATGCTCTCTCTCTTCCTGTTATCACTCCTCTGTATTATCAGCCTGCCCTGCCTGGCCAGTTGCCCCCCATATAGAAGCTGAGCCAGCTCTTCTGTTCCCAATACGACTTATAAAATGGGAATTCATTGCAATGCTCCCTTCCCAGCAGTGAGGCTGTATGGATCCTTCAAGCTCCACTCAAAAACATCAACATAACTGGAGAAACACCCTCTGCAATATTCTGTGGGATGGTGGGGCAGGGAGGGACACAGGTTGGGTGAAGAGGAATTGGAATTTTCTTGGTAACAAATCTGTCTATATAATGTTCAAATAGCTTTGAACATTGACCCATGCACCAGGTTGTCCCACAACCTCCCAGATTTTCCACTGGCATCTCTAGTGTGCTGCAAAGGCAAACTCCTGCCTTTACTTCACAGGTTCAAACAACTGCCTGGCCATGAATTCCCAGGAGTGCTCTCTATGCATCCCTATGTATGCAAATCTTGGCATCTGTACCCACTCTGGATCACTGTTTTAGAGCTTCCTCTCCTGTATCCAGATTGCTTGTGTAGTAAAATGGGAGGGTACAAGCAGCTGCTGTACCAACTGGGCTTCAACTGTTCTCAGGAGTGCAGCTGTGTCTTTAATACTGTTCCTAAATTGGAACACAAGAATACTGAAAATAATTAAAATCAGGTAGCTGAATGCACTTTTGCTTCATTATTCAGAAGAAAACTATGCACTGATGTTGAGCCATGCAAGGTGTGACTATGCATTTGGCTCCATAGGCACAAAAACCCATGGCTAAATTAAAAAATTTCTAAAAAATTGTAATAGACTATTTTTTTTTATAAAAAAGGAGACAGTTAATGTGTCTTACTGTACATCCAATAGATTCAGTATTTTAATTCTACGTGTTAGCCTAACACCCAAACCGCTGCACAACTTCTTACTTTAAAATATTTAGGTCCTTTGAGGTGAGGGCTTCCTTTTGCAGTACTTAGTTACAAAAAGCTGTTAGAGTCTGCCAATTCTACAGTACAAAATTTATAGCAACAGGTCAAAAGACAGTTCCTAGAGGAATTCAGCAGCCCTTTGTAGTAAATCAGCAGTCATGTCTTTCATAAATGTCTCCCGAGTCCAGCAGTAACTGTTCCTCACGCTGAAAGATAAAACAGTGGACTCAGACAAGGCATGTAGCTTAGTGGAAGTCACACAGCAACAAGGAACTGGTAAATAACTTCTGAGAAAGTTAGGGTTAACCCAGCACTCATGAATGCTGAACTTAATGGCTCTGGAAAACAACATGGAAGCCTACCTGGGCATGTGAATTTGGGTGTGCTGCTCGGGTATAAAATGTGCAGCACCTTGGAGGGTAAGAAGGCAATTGATCTCACCCAAATGAGTGATATAAAACTTTTTTAGGTGGTTAAAACCCTCTCCAGACCTTTTTATTTTGATGGTGTCACAAACTTCTGTATTCAGCCTGTTACTTGATAATTCTGTTAAAACGTGGGCCCTGCAAGCAAAGAGCGGGGATTCCTCGGGGCTACGTTTCAATGCTCCAGGAGTCGGTCCTGCAGCTCCAACCCATATGGACAACCTCCACTTATAGGACCGCTATTCACACAAAGCTCTTTTTTACCTTTCATGGCCAGATCTGCTCTACTGATCAGCTGCACTCAAGCCAGTGAGAACATTTTTCACAGCTGTAAGCAGGTCCATGAAGAGATGCCACAGACTAAAGAGGCACAGGAGGGCCACTGGCATGCCTGGGAGGATGAGGGTGAGGTTTCTGGGTCAGTTTTCACCCAGCAGAAGCGGTGCTCCCCTGGGAGGTGTCATAGCAGCCCGGCATTTCAACACCACGAGAGGGTGGGCAGCGTTGGAAACCGTGGCAGCCTGTTTGCAGCCTGTCAGTCCCTCATCATTTTAACCTCAGACAGGGCAAGAGCTGATTAAGTCACACGCTTCCACGGGTAGCCGAGGCTCTGGTACCCTCAGCCCTTGGGCAGGCTACGGTTTTGAATGACCAGAGTATGTTGTCGTTGCAGTGGTTCACGAGTTTCTGCCACTAGAACAGTAGTGGCAGATGCCGGTGGCTGCGGCAGAAGGAAAATGAATAGGTCGTACAATTCTTCTGGCTGAGATTTATGGGCCCATCTCATCAAGACTAAATTGGTGGTGTAGACTCAAATGAAAACTAGGTGTGACGAGCAGCTTAATTTGACAGCATGAAAATTTGTCCCCTGCTGGCAAACAAATCTCTTTACTTTTTCTATTAAAAAAATTCAGTCCAGTTAAAAACCTGGATTAACTCCCATCCAAGCCATCAGAAAAGTCAGTCCAGTTAAAAAAATGGATTAACTCCCATCCAAGCCATCAGATCATCATCCAGATACTGGAACCATGCTAGGAAAAATATTATTTCATATTCTTTTCTTCCCAACTCAGTATCTGGCTTCTTTCCACCAGGAGAGGGAAGGCCTCCCTCTGAGAGGAATGGCACCAAGCCCTCAGTGACTTTTTTGCACTTTTTTTGAGGATTGCTTATTATAATTCCTTTTTCAGTGAGATTTTATGTGTATTATCTCAGGAGCAAATGCCCATCTAGGCTGGTTCATTAAGGATTTTCTGAAAATGCCCTGGGATTTCTGGGAATAGTCTTCTGTACCTACTAATGAGGGAGATGTGCCTTTACAATCGGAAATAGAGCACGTGACTGTTTCTGAAACTATTTCATTAACTATGCCCTTATAGCTGAGCCAAAATTACTTACATACAAGCACTGGATTCTGGATAAAAGTGACTGTATTCAGGGCTAGGCATTTACACAGGGAAGTTCCTCCAGAATAATAAATTAAACCAGAAGAGATATAGAGGAATCATTATTTCTGGAGCAGCAACATTTAAAAGTTCCCTCTGTGGATTCACACCTAATACACACAATACAGGAGGAAGCTGTTTTGTGGTCTGGAGAAGGAGAAGTTTTAAAACACGATAAAGTACAGGACTAACGAACCACTGAGGTCTGCAGTGTCTCTTGTCTCTTTATATCTACCATATATTACTAAATACAATAAAATAAAACTTCACTCATGGGGACCAATGAATAAAGACATAAAATGCATCATTATGGCATACTCTAAGGCCATTTTAAAGCTCTTTTTGTTGATGTAAAATATTATAGGCTACCTAGGACTATAACTAGACTGCATGGATAAACGTAATACAGATGAATCTAAGGTTTATGGGGAAGAGACCTCATGGTCTCTACTTTGCCGATGCTTGTGAGAAAGAGACCCGGTTATTAGTGTAATTCTGGATTCCCGTTCTGATGAGGATGCTCTCAAGTCTGCTGTTCTAGTGCATTCTAGACTACTAAATTGTTTTTTCCCCCCAAATTCCTATAAAAGCGTAGGACCTCTGGTTCTCTTCAGATCCCAGGTGAAATGCTGAAGCCCAGCATTTCCCCTCCCTCCCTTGTCTACCCCATTTCCAGCGATATGCATGGCCTGCACCATCATATTTTTTCCCCATCGGTCTCCAGCACGCTCAGCCAGCTATGCTCAATGGTGTGGAGGAATCAGACTGGGTTCCTTCAAAAAATCCTTGCCTATTATCTGAGCGAAATTTCCTTGAATACTATAGTCCATAGTATCCTCCATACACATCTGCATGGGGATGTTGGACAATTTAACCCCAAATAAGAAAGAAGAAACAGAATAAAAATTTGTTTCAACATCGACAAAGCATAAACTAGTCAGGACCCAGATCTCCTATTTTATGGTGCCACCACACTATCTCAGAGCAATACAGCCTGCTTATATGAAAATTCACTGCAGTCTAGTGTTACTAAATCTTCTCTGTCAAGCAACTACTACTACTTGCCAGGATCCTAACACACCCCCATACTAATACCTAGGTCCCCATCAAAACCAAACATGCTTTAAAAATCTAACCTAAACCATCAGCAAGTATATTTTTATGCATGTCCTAGTAAGACAGCTGCACTTTTCTGCTTAACTCCGCTAACAAAGCTTGCATGAGACAGCATTCCCAATCAAAGATGCTTGGCTGTGGTTATGTTTCCAGAGAGAAAATTAATCCAGATTTTTAGCACCTTTGGAGCCTTTTTGTTTAATACTTAATCAGGGGGAAAAAAAAAAAAGAAAAAGACCCCCCCGAACAAATATGCACAAGGCACACCACTATATAAACAGGAAACTAAGAACAAAAGTTTCACAAAGACCTTTATGAACCTTACTATGCCTGCCTGATTTCCCTTTGTAGTACTTTTGACGGTATTGTGCTTGGAGATATTGAGAAAAATAAACTCTCAAGTAGATTAAGCATGTCATTCAGTATCTTTGGGGAGGGGAGGAACGGTAGAATGTGTGTCATAGCAGGTTATGCTCATGTTTATTCCCACAACATCTTATTTATGCCTGTGGCAGGGTACATAGGTAGGCGCACACCCAGCCTCTTCTACAGTATGGAAGTATCTACAAGCTTGGCCATGTTCTAACTTTTGTATTTGAAAATCAAAGTGTTTGGTAGCTGAATTTCAACCATCCGAGCCTTGAAACCCACAGGAAGGCAGCTCTAAAAATCAAACCGAAAGGGAGCCCCTTTCCCCACCTCCTTCCCTGCAGCGCTCCCTGAGCTGGCTGGAGCAGCGCAGAGCTTGCCTCCCGTCCGGGCCACAGCTTGCGTAAACACATTTCTAACTTTCATAAAACTGATCTCAGACAGCGTGAAGGAATAGATGGGCAAATGAGGGATATAAGGGCAATGGGTTCTTGAAATCCACAGTTTCAGAAGATTATTTCAGGTGCTCCCATTCCTCCCTTCTTGTGCTTCGCTCCCTCCCCTTCCAATTTCCGTGGCTTTGCAACTACATTTGTCTCCCTTAACATACCTTTCTCTCCCCTGCTGCTGTGTGAAAGACTCCCACAAACCACAAGATAAACTAATTTAGGTCCAGGTTTTCTGGAGTGCTGAGTTCCCATATAGGCCCCAAATACCTGACAGGTTTTCAGTAGTTTGGGTTGTTTGGTATTGAACATCTTTGCAAAATCTATCATTTATTTACATGTTTAACTGGGATACGAGGTCTTTCAAGATTCTGGTTGTAGTCAGGGGTCCTGGGATCTCTTGACTAAAACTGATGACACACAAGTATTAGGAAAAGCAACTACATGCAAATTGCTAGCAAAGCAGTAGCCTAGCTTGTGCAGACAAAAATATTTTTTTTCTCTTCTGGAGTCTGTTATATTCATAGCCTACTTTTATGCTATTTACAACAGAAATAGGCCATAAAGAACTACAGAAATAAGTCAGAGTGGACCAGACACAGAAGTGATTATTGGCTCTACCTTGCTAGGAGCCTTACGTTCTTTAATGAACTGTCCTTTTGTACAACGGTTTTGCTGCAATAGTTCATCTCCACTACTTTCTCAGGGTCTCACTAGAATATTTTCTCCATGCAGAATGCTAAGAAAGGAGGAGGTGACTTTCTGTAGCATTACCTTTTGAATTGATGTGTGTCATGACAGCCATCCCAACGCTCACGCTCAGAAACAGCTCAGGTCTCCCAAAATCATGAGATTTAAAAAACAGTTAGTCACCATTGACTTCTTACTATTTGTCTCCTGCCTTTGAAGTCCATTTGAGGTCATATTATCAAGTAATTGTCCACTTGTAAGGCTAGAAATGCAGCCTTACAAAAAAGAAATTTGGGATTCGGGGATAATCATTTGAGTACAGGAACTAAGGATTTACTTGTGAGACTCATGATAAAATCCTGAGAGCTGGCAGCATTAGCAGTGTGATTGTTACTGCCATTAACGAGAGTTTCAGGAACACTCGTAGGAGATAATAGTTCCTCTGTGAGCAAAATATTTTTTCCCATAAAACTGCTATAGAGCTTAGCTTTGTACGTAGCTGCCAACATGAATTAGTCGAGAACAATTCATGTCAAACGATCCTTATTTCCCACTGTAGTAAGGGAAGGGATTTTGTGGGAAGAAAAGCAACATAAGACGCTATATCTCAACCTCAGAAAGTTTTTTTATATTGTCTCAGGTGACATAACCATAAGCAAATTAGGGAAACAAAATAATAATTGATCCAAGACAAATGCCTATACGATTTAAAACTATTGTGTAGAATTTGCTGAAAAAACACACTTAAAAAGAAATGAGCAATGACTCATTGTCAGACAACAAGGCTGTATCATGTGGTATTTCCTAGACATTTTCCAGTTCAATATTTTCATTAATAAAATTGCTTCTTACATTTTCAAGCAATGGGAAAGCTTAGGGGGGCTGCAGGCACATTGAAGAAGAAGACTAGGCTTCAGGATGACAGAGAAGTATCAAATATTGTCTCAAAACATAGCAATAGGATGCAATCCTAAAAAAAAAAAAAAAAAAAAGTAGTAGGATGCAATTTAATATGCACTATAGCAGGGCTCTAAAGAGTCAGGAATAACCATTTGAACAAATTCAGAACAGGTAATGATCACTTATGCAGAAAAGGTTTTGGGGATAGCAGTGGATTACAAACTAGATATGATACCATGCAGTTGGAGATTTTTTTAAAAAGGGGGAGAGAAAAGGAAACCATCATAGTGCATTGTATAAACACTTTTGTTGGAAACAAGTAACAATCCTTCTCTGACTAGTGCTGCCAAAACTTTAAGTGAAGTTCTGTTCCAGGTTTTAGGCACTGGATTTCAAGGAAGAGTTAAACCCATAGAAAGACAGAACTGAAGCGAAATTATAAAAGTCTTCAAATATATACAAGACAGCACAAGAAAGAACAGTCTCACAATGACTAGGACAGAAAAAAGTAATGAATCTAAGTAACAACAGTGTAGATTTAGGTTAGTCTTTAGCTTTAGGACAATTTCCAATAAAGATAAACACCTTTTACAAGAGCAATAATTAGACAACCTAATGAAAGAAATTACGTCGTTAACTATGAAATAAAATAATCTCATTTTGTAGTGTACCAATCCTGCTGAACTTCAATCAAATCAATAAGTTTGTGTCACATCCCATGCAATCTACTCCCAGGAAGCTGCTTGTAGTGCACTTAAACAAAGTTTGCAATTAAAAAGTGATGCAGAGGTACACATTAGGGAATGGGTGTATTTTAGCATTTGTTAATAATGTAATAATGTACCAAAAAGGCTAAGAGTACCCATATCATTCTGTTTCCATCTATTTGTTTTCAGTTATTGTTTCAGTTTTTCTCTATTATGCTCTGACTGAAATTAGCTGAGCAGTTATTTTTCAACTGGAGTCAGAGACATAAATAACTAAACTAGTGTAAGCCAGTCTATAGGGAGAATGTGATTTTAGCTATCCTGTCAGATAATTTTGTTGCTTGCTTCTTTTTTCGATAACTTTTCAATATAAATTCCCCCAAAGATACCTCTGCAAAATTTTAGCCTATCCATCAGAGGAACTGGAAAATTGAAAAAAAAAAATTCAGCTGAGACAAAATAAGTTTTCCAGAAAAACACTCACAGATCAGGCTGGATATTATTCACATTTTCTTAGATAACCAACAAGGAAACAAATTAATAAATCAAGTCTTCCATAGAAGTAAAAGGTGCACAGCCCCTTTTCTCTTTTTCGCCTGTCACCATTAGGTGCGTGGTGGTTACAGTTTCAACTAAACACACTGAGAAGCTGAACAGGTTGCAAAAAGACGGGAATCTCACCCAACTACTTCTTAGCATGCCCTGTTTTTGAGAAATCTAAAAATTTGACAAAGAACTTAAGAAGTTAATTGAACCTGTTTATCGTAACAATGGCCAAAGGCAAAGAAGATGTACTGTTGTTAGATAATAACGTTTCGTTTCTTTCCTGTCCTGGAAGGTGATATGTGTTAGAACTAATGCCCCTTGGCACAAGAGTTTGCTGGAATGTACTGGTTTAACATGGATCAGTGATCTTAAAGCTTTCCAAAGTGGGTGCAAATGTCAGTCCACTGAGTAATGAGCACCAGGGAGGATTGTTCCCTACAGAATCTGTCTAAATAAATACGAGACTACTAGCTGTCAGTCTGAAAATGGGGTCAAAGGCTATTTTTTTTTCATCTGATTGCTTGTTTGTCAAGCATAGAAAACAATACATAAAAAATAAGGAAATGAGGAAATACCGACCGGCATATGGCAGAGCTTTATGAGACTGATCAGTGTATAGAACTGTTCCTGAACAGTCATGTGAAAGTCATGAAAATTACTTTCTTTCTTTCCCAGAATGAAAACATTTTGTTACTGCATTGTGGATATGCATTTGCACCAGTATTTAGACTAAGAGTGTTTTCAAATAAATATTTTGGGAGGAGTTGAGAAGTGAAGTCTGTGTAACTGAATGACTGCTTATTTCTCCTGAATAGTGGATTACGCTATGACAAAGTATTGTGTTTTTTTGTCTTGTGATCTGCAGAGCTGTAGAACTTCATGCACTACTTCTACTCTGTGAGTCTGTGAGAGGTGCCACAGAAACCAAGAACAAACTGCCCACAGGCTTAAATGCAGAGTGCCATACCTTCACTAGACGAGTGCTAGAGGACCAGCAGTTGAAAATATTTGAAAATCACTGAACTAAATTGTAATCAAATAGCTAGCAAAAAATACATAGGTTGAGATGTACTCATGGAGAAGCCAGTTCGACTCCTGCTACCTTCAATGAGAGCTTGGATGGCTCCCTGGGTCAAAGCCCATTAGAGTGAATGTGAGTCATTCAGAGACTTCAATGGACCTAGCTGTACCTGAATAACAAAGTCATTTTATAAAATATAAATTTGTTTGCAAGTAATTAATGTATAGAATAGGAACTAAATTCATCAAATAAATATTTTGCTGTAAATAATTTGCCCCAAATCCAGTGCTTACCTAATTTCCCTCAAAACCTCTGTATAATATCTGCAAACCTGCATTGTAAACTAAATGGAGTAAGACTGAATTCCAGCATTCCATGGAGTTCTTTTTGAAGGTTTTATATGCTACATATACACTATATTCATATTTAAAACAGCTGTTTAACATATGAGGATTTTACTACTTAGTTTACTTCTACCATTTTTCCATTAATAAATTCACCATATATGCAGGCTTACGAACAGACTAAAACAGACCCAAATGTTCTAAATACACAGTCAGTTCATTAATAAATGATAATAAAGAAAAGGGAAAAGTACAGTTTTTCTATTCATGCTAGCTGAAAAGAGGCAAGAGAAACAGACTGATATCATCCAATCTCACAGACCACAGGAATAAAACCATGTAAGCCTTCACCTAGCAAAAAAAAAACAAAAAACAACAAAACACTTTGTTTTTAAAAGAAAATTCCAGAAGAAAATAATGAGAGACACATCTTTTCCTAGTTCTGGTCTTGCTCTGTTCTCAGTGTCAGGTAATGCAGGTGTATTTCCTAAAACAAAAGCACACCCTAAGATTTTCAAATGTACCTAGGGATCACCTCGGCTCTACAGAAACCAGCTGCGTGATGTCTCTGGTCAAACATCTAAAAACGAAGGCACCAAAAGCTACTCTTCTTTTAAGAAACTCTGGGTCATAAAAATGGCTGCTTTCAACTTCTTGTTAATATCGAGCCTAACAACCAAACTTTATACAGTTCAGAGAGCCTGTGAGCCTTCGCTGCCAGCACAGACACGCTCACCCTTTCTACTTAGACTCAATGGCAAGCTGTGCTGCGGGTCTGCTCTGGGTGGAGATGACAAACAGATGAGTTCCCACACTTGTATGCACTTGGGTTCTTTGGGGCAATTTTAGATGAATTCAGAGGTCACTGGAAAGTGAACCCTGACAGGACGGAATGCTTAAATTACAAGGAAAAAAGCAAACAAACTTGACCCCCACTCTTCGTGATGGCTCTGACAATCATGAAATGAAAAAAAAAAAAAANAGGAAATTACTGAAGGTCTAACAGGAAAAAGCATCTCGTTGTGCAATATAGTGTTATATCTCTCTGTGAAATAGGGAGACTAAAATCCACTATATTTTTCAGTTTTCCTAATTCTCTTCTCCCCCTAAAAATTCATGGGCTCGGGACAAGCATGGTGCACGCTAAGCATTCCAATTGCTTTTGAAAGGAGCGGTTTGCTAGTGGAAAATGTGCTGTCTCTTTGATTGCAAATGTAGTTGATTGTGAGGAGAATGAAAGGATGACCTATGACATGACCTGCTAGCGCAATAAGGTCATTTTTTTTTCCCCCCTCCTCACACAAAAGATAAGAGGCTGACTGCTTACAAAGTGTTCTGGCAAATGGACAAATTAGGACTGCCTGGACTCCCGCTCCGGTCAGGCAAGTTATTCTAAGTGAAGATAAGTGAAAGTTTGAAATGTTTTGAGGAGGAGGCAGACTGCGAGCTTTCATTCCTTCCCCAAATGGATGGATTGTGAAGGAAGAGAGCTGCACAAAAATGGCTGGCCCAGGAGTTTCGGGTTTCAGACCTGAAGTTTCCGTAGCTGAGCGGTAGAGAGGAGGGGGACAGGGTGGCCGCGCGGGTGCAATGTTGGACGGCACCGACTCAGGGCAGCAAACCTCAGCTTGACTCCCAGTTTGACCATTTGTTTTCTGTGAGGCACCACACAAGAACCGACAGGCAGGGGAAATCCCCCTCTGAGATGCCGAGGCACAAGCCAGATCCTGGGTAAAATTTGTACAGCTACACTACCGTAGCATTGTATTTAAATAACACCTGCCCGTTTAGGACAACTCTGGCATCAAGAAAATTCAACTTTATGGCTTTCAGATCCAAACTGGCATTGTCTGGCCAGGTCAGTGGGCAAGTTTCTGTCCGCTTGCACCCACACGTATAAACACATTCTTGATCTGCTCTCAGACCAACATTTCAAGCTCTGCACAAGTCAGGGAAAATATTTTCATACCTTGTGGTGTGTTATGAGATAAAATTATTTGCAAGTGAGAAGGGTTCAGATAGGACTGTGCTGCTCATTTACACACCTAGCTAGAAAACAGAGATGCTTTTTAATAAAACTAGGGTCAGGTTTCAATTGGGCCCTCAGTGAGGCTATGGTTTGGGTGAAGGTTCCCTGGTTCCAACAAATAAAGAGCCTAAAGCTCAATCATTTTAGCACAGAATTGCTTTGAGATTTGGGGTTTGAACCCTAACCCTCAGTGCAGAATTCCTGAGTATGAACTCATTCAAATCAAAGCCAAAACAAAGGTTTCTGTGAAACCCAGGAAGCCTGAAACACCAACTTTCTTAGTAGGGCTACAAAGCAAGCTCCAGAAAACCACAGAAAAGCCCAAACACCACAAAAAAATTAAACAGATGGAAAATGTCATTTTCTGGAAATGCTTATTTCTTCCTACAAAACTGGCAGGTTCTCTAATTTCTGTTTGATCTGCTTCAGAAATATACAGTATCAGTAAAGTTCCACCTAAAGTTTATCCAGCGCACACCTGGTACCAGCTGCAAATCAAGGAACTATCCCATCAAAAGCAGAATCTTAATCACCCACCGTAGGGTGACAGGCCAGATATAGTTTTCAGCACATTTGTGGAAAGCTATCAAATGTGGTGCTGTGTGATGTCACTTCTCAAACATTTTTTTGATGGAAATGGAATATTCTTGGGAAGTTCTGGAAAACTTACAAAATGAGACGTGTATCCCAGCATTGCCCTGATGAACCAGATTTGCACCATCTGACAGAATGTCACTGTCAATTCGTTTGGGCTCTGGTCCAGAGGAATCTTCAAGCAACTATTCGACTCGAAGCATGGCAGCAATCTTGTCCAAGGATTCGTATGTTTTAAATAAAGAACTTTCTTTGGCGCTTCACAGAGTCTGGAGCTACGTTAAGAGATAAGCAAGAAGTAAACCTGAAGCTAAGTCTTGTGTAAAGTACAAGCACAGACCTTTCCTTTTTAGTACCTTTCTCAGTAACCAAAATGAGCATATAAGTGAAGTTCTTAGCCCTGTCAAAATCACCTATGTGATATGGAATAAGCAACAAGAGGGATTCTGCCCCCACGCACTGCACAGTTCCCATTATCTTTTGGTGGAAACTGTGGGAAAATTCAGTTCTGTGTATCTGTCAAGCCAAGACTTCAGCTGTGACCAGAACAATGAAGATAGAGAATCTGGAGATCATTTCCCTCAACACTGTCTTGGACATGCTGATATTATCATGATGCTGTAGAGCATCCATACCTCCTATGTCATGATTATATCGCTAAAATATGTGGGCATATCTGCACAGTGATTCACCATTAGGTTAAAATGAGTAAAGTCAAATAGAAACTTTTATTGCCCCTTGTTTTAGAATATAACAGAGAATACTTGACATCTGGTCTTTTTTAATGGCATCTGGAGTTGTGTCTAAGCAGATACTGCAAATTCAGTTTCTTCAATTGCATTTGAATTTCAGCGTAAGTTATTTTAGCAGACACAAACTCGTAATTTTAGAGCCAGTTAGACTTACAGAGCAAGAAGACAGACACTCTCTAAAGCTCCTTTGGTTAAAGTCAGCATCTATACATTGTACACCCTTTGATCTCTGGATAACAAAAAGTAACTTCAATTTAGAGGCAGGATGAGAAGAAGCAGCTGAGGAAATAAAACTTTCATTGAAAGGGACCATCAGCTGTCATTCAACCCTAGAGTGGGACACTTTCTGCTACCTGTTTGGATTGCTTTTTTATTTCTAGCTTGCTTTTGCTTTTGCTTTTCTTCCGGGGGGGAAGAAACACACCATAAAACCAAAAACCAACTTACCAGCAGCTTCTGACATGTTTCAGATGAGCCATTCCACCATTCTACAGCCTCCACTCAGTATTATCTTCTAACCTCCAGCAATTATTTGGAGACTCTCCTATTGTTGGTGTGGAACTGCTCCTGGCAGACACAGAATTACATGTGTTAGTGTTCACTGGCAAAGAGGCTGTACAGGTTCGATAGATCTCATGGACATGGGCTTGTACTCTCAAATACTTCTGCTGTCTTCAGTGTAAGTAGTTACATGAATTACATGAATCAAAATTCACCAAATCTGACTCATGAAGAATACTTGTGTGGTTTTGGTAGTTAATTCCCACTCTGTGGGGACTGAGTCATAGCTCAGCAATCAGCAATTAGTTTGGATACAGTATCAAATTAATAAAACTACTATGTTTCAGCCACTAGAAGGGACAGAGATCTACGGAGATACCACCTATCACCTGCAGTGAAGCATCAATGCTCTCAAACTGATTGAGTTGGAGGCAGAAAGACTACGACTAAAACTCACTGACTTTTACTCTACGTTATACCAGTTTAAAACTGGGACAGACTTAAGACAGATATGGCCAGTAACCAACAGTTACTGCAGCTCTGCTGCCAGGCAGTAACTTATTAAGTTGCTATAACTCAGCTGTCTGTCTGAACCCTAGCACAGTCAGTTAATGAACACTCGTTAATTTTTTTTAACCATGCTGAGATTTCTATTAGAAGCATGCAATTTGGGTTTTTGAACACGGCTGCTGGGCTTTGGAGAAAGAGGAGGAAGTTATTTAACTTTTTCTCATGCATAGAGAAAAATCAGAGTTTAGAGTTTCTTCTTGTTTTCCTGATTACTATCAAACGGCTCCCACACTCACTTTCCAAAAGGCATTTATCCTCAGCTCGTTGCACATACTGTTGCTATTTAGCAAGGAAAACAAGGAGTTCCAGGAGCACCATGACTCTGTGTTCTAGCTGCCCAAATGTTGCTAACCTTCCAAGTGCAAAATAAGGGCTTTAGAGCATTTCACATGTGGCGACAGAACTGAATATTTGCAAGTATATTGGTGCGTTGCAAGAACATCAACAGCAATAGGATAAGCTGTATCTCTACTCATTGGGCCAAATTCTGCTGCCTGTTTTCAATGCAGTTAACCCAGCGAAATCAGCCGAGTGACTCCAGATTTATATTCATGTAATGGAAAGCAGAATCTGACTCACCATATGGAATCCATTTGGAAAGAAGTCTAGTTGTGAGTTTTATCTACAGCTTATTGAATTGTTCATTTTTCTTATTTCTATTTTTCTTGGTTTGGTTGCAGGTTGATAAGCAATCTGAATGCCTGCTGAGGACTAAAGTTATTATTAAACATCTGAAAGTAAAGGTACCTAGAGAAATAGATGGGCTATCCTATTTCCAAAACACCATCCAACTTTCTTTTTGTTGTTACCACACAGAACTCTGACCCAAATCATCACCAGCCCAAAGGGAAAGCGCGAAAGTATAAATAAGTTATAAAAGACTATTTACCTCTTGAATAACCTACTCAGGACCCGCTGTATGTTTATACAATCACAGTTGTTGCAGAACGGGAGGAATTCTGCTCCTCGGGCTGAATACTCCTCAGCCCTCAAACAATGGGCTCAGCATCTCCCAAGCGCTGCAGCCCCTGCTCCCAGGGGGCTTCCACCCATCTGGATTTCTTCCACAGCTACAGCCTCGGGTTCACCCCACACTCCATGCCCGTCACGCAGGTTACAATAGACACAACAGGCTGACAAACCACTGTGGCTCCCATCTTACCGAGGATGCTCTCAAGCATCCAGAGATCTTGTGATGCTCAATGTCAGCTGGATCATCTGATGAGGAGTATCTTTACTGTGGTCCTTTGTTTTGACAGCTTTGGAAACAGAGAACAAAACAAGACCTGGGAAATTCTGGCCAAATCAATGGGCACAAGATTTGTGCTGCCTATTCCAGTGGAAGGCCTGGAATGGAGCTCATGGCAGCATTTGAGCCCTAACCGTATTTTTTTCCAGAGAAAGAGAGAGTATGCATATCTAGAAAAAAAATTTCAACCCAGGCACTTAAGATACAATTAAACATTTCTTTAATTCCTTCTTTAAAAACACAGATGTAATATTTTAATGTGAAAGGTAGAACAGATCCTAAAACTTAATGTTATTTTGAGGTATAATCTTCAGTTATGTGGGGGTTTTTTTATGAAATAGAGGAACGGATAAAGTCAGCAATACAAACTATTGGCCCATAACTAAATGCTCAGTAATGTTATATTTGGAGAGTGCTGTCTTGGGGTTTGATAAACCTATTATCATTCAGTGAAAGCAAAATAATCTTCCTTGGTGTCCCTGCCTATGGCAGGGGGGGTGGACTAGATGATCTTCAAGGTCCTTTCCAACCTAAACCATTCTACGATTCTATGATTCTATGATTCCTTAATAATGTAAACAAGAAACGTAATAAATAGCATTTACAACAACTGAACATTTTTAGCAATTCAACCTCCTACAGGATTAAAAAGAGAAAAGGTGAGTGCACTGTCTTCAGCACAAATCTATATTTTCATGAAATTGCAAAACTTCCCAGAAATTACTGAGGTGGACAAAGCCAGACTTATACCAATGTTTAAACGTGCTGAACGAGAGACTGTAGAAAGAGGTCTGAATAACTGGCATTGTACTTTAGAAGATAAAGAGGCAAAGGAAAATTATTTAATTAGTGTCAACAAATTAAAGGAAAAACCTAAGTCTAATATCCTCTTCTAAAGATACAGGCAAGAAGCAACAAGTGTGGCTAATAAAAGTAGTATCAGTGCAATATAGCAAGATTCATGAAAGCCACTTAATACCCAGTGACATTTTGAACAAGAAGTGAGCACTCTGCTAAATTTATACAGCCTTATGAAATAGCCTGGAGCTAGACAACTGAATGGGTCTCTGAAGAGAAACGAGAAAAGGAAAATTGATTTTTAGTTCCACAGAGCTGAAATAAGCCTGAGCAGTCATATCCCTGCCTGCTTACTTGATGGGAAAGTTGAAGATGACACGGAAAGGAAATACTTAGGAAACCGGGTCACAGATGCAGTCACCTGGACCACTCTGTGAAAAAGGTATAACTATAAATCTGCGTTCCAGTATGGCCAAGAGCAGGACACCCAGCTATGCAAAGTGAACGCTGGCAAAACAGCAGACTACATCTGGCAGGCTGTAGCTCTGGAAATACTTGGGGGTCTGGAGGTGTCCTTAAAGTTGTGCTACAGCTGATAGTTAATTTATCTGAGGGTTAGATGAAGTAACGTGATACTAATCAACAGGACAAGGAAAGTCACCATACATTTACTTTTGGAACTGGGTCCAACTCTGTAATGAGTACTGAGGAACGATGATATGGGCAGAAAAGACTTGGAAAAATGAAACAAAGGACTGAAATTTTTGCCTTATACTGAAACGCTCAGGAACTCAACAGATTCCTGTGTCAGGGAGAATATAAAAGGGTGACTTGCTTGGCAACACAAATGTTGTAATTCTTCAGAGTTGAAAAAGATCAAATTATAAGAAGCTTATCTGTCTGAGCACTGGAGCTAGACAAATTCTGTACAGTGACTGATTAGCCACTAGGACAGCTTAATAAGGTTATAGTCAATTCCCATCATAGGCCATTTTAAATCATGACTATAATGTTTTCTAAATCAGATGCTTTTTTGGAATGAGAAATAGCTTACGAAAGTCCTATGTCTAAGTTATGCTGGAGGTCAGACTAAATGATCATACTCCCTCCATCTGGTTTTGCAGTCTCCAAGCAGAAGTCTCAGAGTGAGCTTCCAAAGGGAAGGAGCTGGCCTCCTGACATGTCTAGCTAGCATTTATTTGAAAAGTGTTTGGTTCTGATTGACAAAATGCATTCTTCAATGTTAGTCTGCAGCATTCTTTTTTAAATAAATCTTACTACTAAATTTTAACAACCGGTCTTTATTAGTTTGATTGTCTTTAGCAGGAATACTTCATTTGTTAGGAAGAAGCTGTCCTCTGAGCAGCTGGTAAATTACACAAATTCCCTTATAAAAGAAGTTTAGGACTGAGAGGAAGAGACTTTGTGCAAGATTAGATTAACATAACTGTTTACTTCCAAAAGGAAAGACCTAAAGGACAATGCCATAACATGTGTATCAAGTCACTTGTCTCAGTTCCAGAACTAATTACTATCACAAATATTGACTCTGCGCATCCTGCCAGCATTCCAACAAGATGTCTCTTACTAAATTTTCTGTTGAATCAGTCCCAGCCTCAGATCTATAAGAGACTGTTCTACTGATGTTTATATAGACCTCAGGCCAGGGCAACTGATTAGCTCCGGCTGCTTTGACTGCTTTAGCAGCACAGCATATCTATAAGTTGGACCCCATGACTACATTTACTGAGTTTATTGTTTGTCTCATCGGTGAATCTGCTGTAGGTAAAGATGTACAGAAGTCTTTATTGTATATCTATTTTGCCAGCACTCAGAGTTTTCAGATTTATCTTTTCTTAGCACAAATGAAGGGGGAAAAATAGTGAAGAATAGAGTGATGTTTTTCCTTCTGGCAAATTTTTTCAGCAGTGCAAGTCCTTGCTAAAAAGTTTAGCAAAGCAAAATGAAACTATGTTAGAAAATAATTCTGTCAGGGGACCAAACTCCTCTTCCCCACCCTTTATGACCAAGGTTCTTCTAAAGAAATGAGAAATTTTCTTTCTTTTGGAGAAAATTTGGGGAATTTTCTCATTTATTCTCATTTGTTATCAGTGTCAGGATACTCTTTAGCCTCTGTTAATATCTTACATGTCTCGCTCTTCTGGATAACACTGGATGAAAACAAAATTATATGACATAAATACACAGACTAAAAATGCAGCTTAAGGATACAAAATCTAGATCAGCTTTTGCAACACCTCAACTGAAGAAAAAGAAAAAGAAAACAACAACAAAAAAGTATCCACAAAAGTCAAAACACTTAATCAGGACATTTCTAAAATCACATGCTTTGGCTTTTCTTCTTGAAATGATTTTTTTTTTTAATTAAACTGACCTAAATCTTTTAAGTAGAGTAAAAAAAAAGGAGTTAAGTAACACCTCAGACAGAGTTTCTACATGTTAAAATTGTGGGATGTCTTAAAATTTTCTCCATTCTTTTTTCCTCTCATTCCTTTTTTTCATAATGCAGCTATGGAATGGAAAAATCCATTACTCATATGCAAGGCTAGAATTCCTCCACTAAACCAGATATTATTCTTTCTAGAATAATTTAAACACAGATTTGAATTCCACGCAATTGAATGGGGAAGGTTCATGTATTCAGTTAAGCACACATTCCTAAAACTGTTGGTGATAATTGCAGTGAAATGTAGGGTGTACTACACGGTGAAAAAGCATCAGACACGACTCTTTCTGAAAGACTGAGTTTTCCAGTTTAACTTTGAGTAAACAATTTGTCATTGTCTATCCCTTGTGGATCTGTTTGCCCTGGTACATGTCAGCTACCATTAAAAATGCTGAGGGTTAAAAAATGGCACATCAGTATGGAGCATATCTAATACTGCATCTGAAGCACTGCTTTTCCTAACTCAACAAAGAGTGCGTATTAGACTATGTAGAACTGACTGCTTTCAAAGGCATGAATCCCCACGCTGTGCTAACTCAGAAGTGTTTAGAAATGTCAGCCTTCTCTGGAAGTGGATTGTGTAACTATACTTTAGACACAAACACTTAATGTTGCTTAAGATCAATTTGTGGAAAGCAAATGCAAACTCTAATTTTGGCTTCATTTATTTTATTTCTTACTTTTTTGTGGGAGGAGTCTTCTCTTTTCTTTCCATAGATAGTATAGGATCATCTTAATTAACCAATATGTTTAATAAGAGAATATTTAATCATCAATCAACTAGAATAATTACTGATTATTTTAGTGACAGGAACTCATTAACTGGGCTTACATGGGCATGTATATTTTGGGTTGACTTCATATTCTGTGGAAAAAATACTTTTACTTTTTTTGAAATCTGCTACTAACCAGATTTTTATAATCTCATTTGAACAAAAATAGTAATATCTATGCAAGAATCCTGCTTATTAGTTTTCTTGAATGACCCTACGGGAGGATGACCCTGGTACTATCTTCACAGTGGGAAAATAAGATGAGGAAGGAACAACAAATTTTGTCCCAGACGCCAAATCTGGTGATCAACATACTGGGTGTTTGTGCAACACTTGCTTTGGATGCAAATCAGCAGAGAAGAAACATAAGGGTCTGGAGCACAGGCAGAGTCAGAGGTAGTGTGTGATACCCCTTTGAGAGGGTCAGAAATTACTCTTTTCCAAGTAGTCATGTACGTCTATTGGGAGCAGAACACCATTCTGCATTGTGTCTGAGACCCGGGAATAAGACTGAATGGTATGCCAGTAAAAGGCAGTACATTTTCTTTGTATTGGCAATATAGAATTTGAACTTGACTCACCTTTTCATCAAATTAGTAGTGGAGCAGACAGTAGACAATTTATCATGTAGACCATCTTACATCTGACACCTAAAATTCGCATTGTCCAAATTCAGCACTTTATTTTGGCAAGCGGTTATGCGTTCAGCTTTTAGGTCTTTACTTCTTGGACGATTCAGAGTACAGTAATTCAGGAAGTAATATTTTAAATCATCCAGTACAAGAAATGAGGCCACTTTCTCATATGCTATTGCAACCATCCAAAGCTATTCCTTTCATGGTCTAAAAGAAAGGGGAAGGGATAGAAAAATGTTCGGAGGGAACTGCCAGCAAATGCCATACATTTTGTATTTCATTTTTCAGTCTTTTTAGTGTTCAACTGTCCCAAGGTCTGAAGCATTTCATTTAATAAGATGTTATTAATTTTGGAAACAACACCAGATCCAATCTTCTTGCCAAGTAGAGAGGCCTGTTTTGATATCTTAGTAATGAATAGCACCTTCAGCCTTGACTATTACTAACTCTTGTAACGCTAAGTTGGCATCATTATAATGTTCGTAGGTCTTTTCTTTCCAGACCAAAAGAATGAAAGATTTTATCAAGGCATGAAGTACATTCCAGCAGTATGGACGATTTCTTTATTGCTGAAAGTATAGCTTTAAAAATCTATAGATCCTACTTATGAACAAAAAATTCCTTATACAGCTGTATTGTGTTGTTTCCACATTTGTTTAAACACAGGAGTCTGGCTAAGGAATATACAAACGATTCATAAAAACATGCCTATGTTACACATGTGTGAACCACATGGAGAGTAACATGTGGATTTCAAACTCAGGGCATGGGTTTCCCTTTTTATAACTATCCGAAGTAAGAACATTCTAAGCGGGGACATTTTTTCAATAACATTTTTGAAACCTTAACCTCCGAGGGTATCAAAAATGTCTCTCATGAGATATGGGGCCACACATATTGCAGACAGCTGTTTGGAAAAGTTAACATCCACCTGAAAAAGCAAAAGGGATGAAGTCTCCACAGCTCATTCCTTTCAGCAAGCGAGAACCATACCTGGAAGACTGAGCAGAGGTATCCTCCATTCGCCTCCATATCTACTAACTGCACTTTAAATTCCTGATCTAAACGTAAAAGTGAGCTTATTCTGTTGGCAACATATTATATAAGGACAACCAGATAGAAGTCATAGTTCGCACAGTCACTGGCAGCAATGAGGATCCCCATGTTCATATATGGAAACATTGGGTTTGAGCCTCGGTTCAGTGACATCAGTGCAGGACTTTCCATTTCTTTGGAAAGCATTGGATCAACCTGTCTAGCAGGATTCTTGCACCGATGTTACATGTTTGAAAAATATAAACTTTCAGACTAGTGGTAACTGCTTATATCAAAAAAAGATGCTCATTATTGCCCAAAGAGGTAACATATAATTGCTGACTAATAATTTTACTCTCATAAACTAGGATGTAAGATTACTCTGTTCATCGGTCACGCAAGCATGCAAGGACATTAGCTCCAACACAGCTATGCTCAGTGCTCAACCGGTAAAGAGGTCAAATGGAGCTCTATCTTGCTTCACATGGAGTCTCAGTTTAAGTTTTCCTCAAGCCACTTGGCTTTCAGCTTAACATAAACTGTAAATCATCCCAATTTCTTAATTTGTGTGTGTGTGAACTGAATTACTTTAGGTAGTGCTGTATCTGCATTTGTGTGTTCCACAGTGCAATACTGACAGGAATCTGGATATTAGCTGTGGCTCAGATAGGAGTTCTGCGTCTGCTCTTACGACCTGACAAGAAGGTCTTTCACAAGCGGGCATTCAATGAACACTGGAAGGCTGTTCCTTGTGCTGCAATATTTTCTCCAGTGTTTTGTTTTAGAGCATTACATCTCAGAGCAAAGAATCATTATTTTAATGTCAATCCAGGCTATCTTATAAAATGCTTCTTGGCTTTGCACTCTGCTTTTGCTCTTACGAAAGTGCTCCATCACACTACAATACCAAGAAAGCTCATTCTGGAGTAGATGCAAACTTAGATTCAGAGAGCATTAACAGTAAGTTTGTTTCAATTATTTTGAAGGCAGCAAAAGCAAGCCTTCACGGGTTCAGATACTGTGTTAATGATCACAGCAAAAAGCCTGGAGTGAAAAAAAAAAATAATAAGAGGATGGGAAAGAAGACAGCAAAGCTAGAAGGAGAAAGAGCAAGAGTAGGTTTTGATACACAACGAAAGAGAAAACCTCCACTGTTTTCAGACAGCATAAATGTAATGAGAGTTTTTCCCAGTGATCTCAATATTTTTGTTATAAACAAAGAAAGTGAGGTAAGATTATTTGAATGTATCAGCAACGTAGGCTCCAGCCACAAGTCCATCTTTACATACTGTTGATGGAAGGGCAGGGAGAGGATATACACTGAACAGTGGACATAATATGGAGTTATCACGTAAAAATGAGGACTAAAAAGAATGTCTAATATTTCCTTACAGGAAACCCACAGCATGGTGCAAACAAAGTAAAACAATGCTCTAGCAGTCAGAATAGTGTCAAATGGTGACCCTGGTGGTTTCCCTTATGGCTTCTGTTTTGGGACTGAGAACTGTGATAACTGTTGACAAAAAATGAGATTTATCTGGAGACCAATAGGTACAGCTGTGGAAAACAGCCATCCTAAGAGACAGCCTGAAATCACCTGGCACTCTGAGGCCAGGATAGCTGAAGTGGTAGCTGATCCCATGTGCCAGAGCTGCCCTGCCCTGCGTCAGCAGACAGGAGACTGTGTGTGCTCCAGTGGAGACATTCAAAGTGCAAGCCACATATGTAACCGTTATCACAGAAACTATATATTCCCATTGGCTCCACTGTCAGATACTCTGAAGCCATGGAAAATGCTACAAAAGATAAGCCATACACCTCTTTGTTTGTTCCACTTGTTTAAATCGTTGTCTGCTCTGCTCTGCGGGGTCTTTATCAGAGCCCTTCATACAAAAGGCATCAGTCTGCTTCTGATAAGTATTGCTGATATCATTACTGCTGGAGGATTGCTAGGGGCATTTTTTTCTGAACAATGAACAATGGGACATCAACATCATGTAATCAGTGATTTATCCACTTATCTATTAAGATGCTTAGTTAAATTTTGAGGTCCTGCTGCCTGTTTGTCTTTGAATCACAAGTCCATCTAGTCATAAAAACATGAAAGCTTGGAGTGGCGGAGCACTCTGAATCCCATTGCCTCGAACACAGGACAGCTCAGGACTCAGTGGGGCTTAGAAAGCTGGGAAAACTCTGGTTTACCCTCTCAGGCTTGGCACCACCTGCAGTAGAGGGTAAAGCAATGCGGGTAATCTTGGGCTTATTATTCATTTTAACAGTACTAAATTTTTATAGCACAAAATGCTGAATCAGAGCAACATCACTGCATACCTGATAGCAGAAATACTTTTTTGACTTGAATGCCGGCAGAGCAAATAGAATTTCCATGGCCTCAGAGGGGAGGGGAGGAGAAGAGTAGATCAGATCCTGCATTTTTTGAAGGAGAATTAAAGAGAAGGTATCTCTGCCGGTCTCTCAATGATAGACAAGTATGCTATTATCTCGTATACACAAAAGTCACAGGCACACTGTGAGATTCATCAAAATCAGACTACCTGTTATACATCTGAATGTTTTCAAAAACTGTAGCTGCAGTGCCATCAGAGAAAAACATTTTTTGTCTGTTCTTTACTAGCTAGTATAATTTGGAGAAAATAAAGTTGTACTGGAAATTCCCACTGAGCCAATCTGACTATTTAGATGAAGTGCCACTTGGTTTCCTAGCGTTGCGTTAGAAACATCTGGCACAAAAGGCTATTTCTTGATCTGTATTTTTAAAAAAATTTCCTCCCCAACCTGCTTCATTAATCTTCAGAGACATTAGCATTAGCAATAGTTCATTTAATGTATTTCAAAAATAAAAGTTGTGGAGATTAGTAATACAAGTGGGAGATTAGTTTGTTGATAATTACACAGTGTCAATAATAGCTCTGTAGCTAAAGCAGTTGTAATAAAACTGGTTTTTAGCTCTTCTTAATTATCCAGGGTAACACAGTTCACTAAACATGTCACTTGGCACAACTCCTGCAAAGCGGAATTTTCCTAAAAAGTCTTTTTTATAAAAGGGGTAAGGAAAAAGAGGGTCCTGAAAGTTAAAGACCCAAAGCTGGCAAGCATGATTGCCCATTGACACTTAGGCCCTAATCTTACACTGAACAGCTGAGGCGTCGCTAGATGAAGCCATCCAGTTTAGAGCCATGAGACTCTTCCTGGCTTAATGGTGGGACAAAATGCTTTCCCACAGTGCATGGCTCTGACCTGAAGAGCTATAAGGGACGAGTGCAACTTGGAGCTGCAGAATTTTGCAGAGGTCTTGAGGTTACCCAAGGTGATTTTCTTGTAGTCAGACCAAACGTTAATTCCAGAAAATATAAAAATGCCCAAACCATCCTGAATGCACTGCGAATATTTTTGTTGAGTTCACTGAGTTTTGAATTTGATCCATTAAATGTGATGCAAATGAACCTGCTACTACCTGTGATAGCCAGGTTTTAAAAAAAAACCCCACAGTTTTACTTCTCTGTTATTTGGCACTGCTACGCTTATGAGCTAATATATACTCACTGCATGAACAGGTGTAAGAGCAAATAAAACTTTAAACTTTGCATTTGTTATAAAGAGACCATCTAGTACAGCCTGCACTCAGAGATGTTGAATAAGAAATATATGTGTCAGCGTTTAACAGAGCACTGCAATCTTATTCACAGAGCTGCATGGGACATAAGACTCATGTAAGTGCATCTTCCCTCTGAAATGTTTGTAATTTTTTTCCCTGATGTTAATTTTTTCTTTGACTGCAATTGCAAGATACCACAGAGGCTTATATATGTCATCAGTTTGTTGGAATAGTAAAAAATCTTTAGGAACAAAAAAAACCCCAGGAATGTTTTAAGAACATTTCTGAATTTCACCCTTAAATTTTACATGGGACATTTTCAAATTTAAACAACTTCAACCACCATACCCAGGTTAATTTTGAATGTGAAATTTTACTGTTGTGAAATGTTACTGTTGTAAAATTAAAAAAAAAAGAAGTTTATTTCATTTACTATTTAATTAAAATTTATAAGCATTAAATGAGTTGTAGTGATTTTTACAAGCAAATGAATTGAAATTAAAGAGTTTCTACCCAGAATCAAAGATGTGCATCTGGGTTTTGCTTTTTTTAAATCTGAACAGTTTGAAGTAATATGAAGTTAGCAATGAAACTACAGCTATTTCTAATTATTACTGTGTCTGACAGGATGTATATGTTTATGGAATAATCTATGCATAACACGAAAAAGCTCTTTTTACTGTTTTTGAAACAGTGTTTACATCAAAGTAAAACATATGTGTGATAAAAGAACAAAGAAATCCCTAGTTGCTAGTCCTATTTGAGAACTATATATAGGATATTTACAACATTTTTTTGGTGTGGTAGAACTCTGTGTGTCAGGATGATTAATTAACAGACATGAAAAGTTAAAGGACCGTGAAGGGCTGAGGAAGACATAGCGTCTCCTAAACTATGAGGATAGATAGAAAGGAACACTAGGATTTGTCAGTGGCTTGCTGCAAAGTTTTATTGTTACTCAAAAGGCACCTGGGCCCAAAGCATCAAGTGGAAGCAATTTTACAAATCAAAGGAGATAAACCATGTGAAAAAATTATGAGTAACTAGTTTACTCAAAGGACTTGTAACAGGATCTGGAGCTTTCATCTCAACCCAATTAACAGTGACCAAGACTAAGTCTCTTCAGAAATAAATGGGGCAGATGTTCCCATCACAAAATCACCACTACAGCTGACACCAATTGACTTTCTTATTGGTCATGTCAACAAAGAGCCAATGCTTACATGACTATGAAATATTGTCCTTCCAGAAAGGCTTTAGGATGGCTGAAGAATGATGTCTAGACTGTGTCTAAACTGGGAACAGACACTGCTTAGACTCCTGTTGAAGAACTGTAATTGGCCTGATTCTTTTATTGGACACAGATATTGTAAATCAGGATTGCTGATTTACAGCAGCTTCAATGATATCCATAGAAACAGTTCAAGATAAAATTTGTGGATGGAAGGACTGGGTTGGGTCACCTGGTAGAGTGGGCTCTTCACCATTTTTCTCACCCAATAAGTTGCATGCAGTGTCACCTGAGGAAGGACAGGCTTCCCTGCTGTGCATCCCTCCTATTAAGAGCTCAGCTGATAAAGCTGTTGAGCAACAAGAGACTGACCAAAACATTTTGTTGGCAAATGGGAAATGCTTTGCTAATGAACCTTCCAGTTCTTCAATGGGGTAAGACACACAGTGATGTTCTCTGATGATTGGTTTTTAGCCATCCAGATATAAAAAGGCAGATTTTGAATTATCCTAATTTCCCTTCACTTTTTCTTTCATGTTTTCTGTACCTTCCATTAGTCCTATAATTAGAATAATATTTAGTTAGCTAAAATGACATGGTTTACGTGTGACTACTGTGTCTGAAGATATTGTGAGCAAACGTTGGCATAAAATTTATAGGTACAGAAACATAAATAATTCTTTAATGAGTTCTTTCAATCTTAACATAATCAGTGGGAAATTAAACCAGCTGGTCGTGTCCCCCCCCGGACATATAAACTCACAGCAGGATTGGTTGATTGCTGAAAAACTTCATTTTGGATAAAAGCCATTTTTAAGCAAAGAGCTGTTTACTTAGCCGGGGAAGTTTGGCTCTAGCGAGTAGACATCAGAATTGTTTATTATTGGAACCCAGAAGCACATTAATTATGTGATTTGAGTGACTGGGTAGCATCAGCCCCACAGGTTTTGCACGTCAAATGCCCTCATCTCGCATGGCGTAAACTGACCCCTGAAGTGCGCGCCTGTGCACCAGAGGTTAAAGGAAGACTCTCCTCCATCCCCACCCAGGGTCTGCCAGGGTGGCTGTGCTGCAAATTTATGTTTTTGGGGAGATCAGAGCGCTTTGATATACTGCACGGGGCAGCAGCGTAGCTTCAATTTCACTTACATGTTGTGATTTCCTATGAAAGATCATCTGTCATTGGGAGTTCTTGTAACACATTTGCAAATAAGGTCAAACAATTTGTTCAGAGGTGAACACGGTAAGTATAAACACATTGTAAATATTTGAGTATGAGTTTAATGGTGTTTGAGAGGCTCGCACAAAAAACCTCACAAATAAAATCTCTATATTTAAAAACAAATTAGAAACTTGCACATTATTTTAGCCTTTGGTGGGCATTCATCATCATTACGGACACTTCTGTTTATTTTGGTTTGCGTTGGGGAAAAAGGGAACGTTTAGCAAGGCCCAGTGAGGGCGGGCAGTGCGGTATGGTGGTGCTGGCTGGGCCCTGCCAGCCAGGCCCCGGGGCTCCAGCCAGCCCCTGCCATTAGCAGCTGCCACCCCAGGCCCGCGCCTGCCGCCGCACGGGGGGACCAGCCATGCCCTCCTGCACAAAAACCCATTAGGCTCGCCCGAAAAATATTTTCAGAGAGCGATTATGGTGTACGGGAGCACCAGCGCTGGTTGAGCGACGCTCTTGGGTGGGAACAGCCCAGCAATGGGCGGTGAAGGGACAGGCAGGCTGTGAGGGCAGTGTAGGCCTTGAGGCGTTCCTTGGCTCTCTGGCGGGGCATGAACGGTGTTTCTGTAAGAAAAACGAGGGATCGTC
The DNA here is from genome assembly GCA_008711295.1 of Anarhynchus alexandrinus. Classification (NCBI taxonomy): domain Eukaryota; kingdom Metazoa; phylum Chordata; class Aves; order Charadriiformes; family Charadriidae; genus Anarhynchus; species Anarhynchus alexandrinus. The sequence goes on from VUYV01000112.1 coordinate 596,538, forward strand.
TGTACTGCATTTCATGCAGAAACTTTACACTCTGGGGAAGATAAAGTGAAGCTCACCCCACTCCCCATCTACCTTAGTATCGCTATTCTTAGGACTGGAGAAACCCCTGATTTACCTCAGACATATTCATCAAAGCATTAATGGGAATTTCTTGTAAATCCCACTCTGGTGTGTCGTCCCCAGTCCTGGCATAACCTCTGTAGCGAAGGCTCCTTACAGAAATACTTATTGCCATACTCCAGCACGCTCCTCCTGAGGAGTTTTCTTTCACAAGGCTCTTCAGGTCCCCTTTGTACCACTACAGGTTGATACGGCTTCTGGAGAGAAGACTCAAGAAGATGTTTCCAAAGTATTTCCCCCAAACTTACATCCCCGAGCGGTCTCTAAGCAAATCTAGATTTGAAGAATATTAAACCTATCGATTTCTGGTTCTGAAAAGGTTAAAAATATGGCCTTGAAGTAAGTCTGAAAGTCACAATTTTCAGGCCTGCAACATGGCTGTTTGTACAGGGCCCAACCCTGCAAACACTTCTGCATGTGAAGTGAGGAAAACCATACCTGAATGTAGACATTTGCAAGCTTACGTCTCCAGCTACTAAAGTCTTTGAAACAGAGAACTATGTGTATGTGGAACAGTATCTAAACCATCTGGCACATTTAGGGGCACTACAATAAATCATAATATTTGTTGGGTATAAATATGCAAATTACATTATATGAAAAATGTAAAAACCAGTGGATTAAAATATAAATATATAGGTGGAACTCCTAGCATTGAAAGCAATCTCTCTGTCCAGTGAAATACTAGAAATGCTATCGGTAAAGAATTCCAGTTCATTAATCTTACTTTTGATCTTCGTGAGCGAAATTCACCCCAGGGTTTCATTTGGTCTCTCCTGAAGCCATACTATAAATCACATGATGTATAGCACACAAAGAATAGTTATTTTGCTAAGGTTTAGGCTAAGTATTCCACTGCTATGTTGCCATTTTAAAGATTATTTTTTTTCTTCTGTGGCATTATGAGTTGCAATGCTTGGATACACTTCATACCTGTTACAGGGTACTGTTAAAAAACTGAATTCTAGGTGCCAAAATAGCAGCGAGCACCGGCAGCTGCTTTGGGACCTCTACATTAGCGAGCCTGTGTGTGGATAGCCCATTTCCTTCATGGCTGTGGCTGGAGGAGCGAGTACCGCACGGCCTTTCACGGCTCCTCAGGGAAGGGCGAGCTATTGCATAGGGATGGACCTTCCTGACAGCCCATGAGACACCATAAACCAGAAATGGTGGCAGACTGGCCTTAAACTGTTTCTTCTCAGCCAAGATCACACCCTTCTGGAGATTGCTTTGTCCCAGCACAGAAGTGTGAGCTGCTGCAGTAATTCTGCCATGAATGAGAGCCTTTCTTTTGAGTCATATACTTTTGTTTCCAGTCTATGGTGACTTGGCTTACTACTGTGCGGGGGATTATCCCTGCAAAAAAACAGAGCCTGGAAAATGGGCAGCTATGAAACTACGTTTTTAAAAAGTGTTTCCCTTTATATGTATATATTAATATATATATATAATATATGTTTTTATAAAAATTGGTGTTACTACAGTGAGACTAAATAAATTATTTTAATAATTAAAATAATATAATAACATATTTTAATACTATAATGTAATAGGAAAATGTAGTACCAATAATATTATCATTAATATTGTCATTAGTAGTAGTAGCATAATACTCTCATAGTTAAAGCTTCATTTTTCTGGGTGCCAGTCAAACATAATGAATTAGACTGTCTTTTTTCCAAGCAGCAAAAGCTCCAACCTTCCAGGAAACTCCACACAGACAAATCCCAAATGAGCACAGAGGGTTCCTCGGGGAAATGACCCAGCAATGGCTGTAGCAGGACTGGGAGCCAAGTAAGTGCCATAGGAGAAGTGAAAAGGAAGAAAAGGTGGGAACCATTACACATGTATGGGGAGATGTTTATATCAACAGTCTGGGTTCAGTTCTCTCCTCTCCTACCCTCAAAATCCTACCAAAACCACTGTAGGCAGCAGCAGAGTCATACGGGTACAATTTATGGCAGAATTTGGCACAGATAGTGTGTTTCTCCGTTCCACTGGGCTGGGGTCCCTCAAAAGTCTGTTCAACTAATTCATAAATGCCTGGTGTAGTTATATTGTCCTGTATTAATGTAAGTGAGATAATATATTGTTATTACTTCATAAGACCTAATACAAAGTTAATGAAAAAAAAATCCTTGGCACTGCAGAAGCTGTGAAACTATATACACTTAAAAGAAAATACTGTAACACAGAGCAGCTCTGAACTCTAATGTTTTTAAAAAAATTCCTCTAGTCCTGGAGGGTCTCTGGAATTTCTTTCATACTGGAGCACTCCAAAACATTGCATGTCATGCACCAGAGACTAGGCTGAAATAGTGTCTTTTGCTTATCCTTTTAATGTCTTACTTTTGAGTGGCTGTACTTTTTTCATCAGGCCCCCTAAAAGAGGATTGTCAGTGGCACAAACAGATATATCTCTGACATCAAATATTATGCTTTAGCCTTTCGTCATCAGAACCAGACACTTCAGGTTCTACATTTAAGCTTGAAATGCTGTGCCCTGGCTTACAGATATGTAAGCCTTCCCTCCTCCCCAGATACTGTCTAGCTGTCATCCTGAAGTGCATGTCAGGCTTCGGTCTCTCTTACTATTCGTTTAATTCACTATTGGTTAGGAAGATCCTTAAAAAGCTGCTTTCTGCAAGACTATGAAGTTTATACAGATGTATCAGACTGAGTGGGGCAACAGGGCTGAAGTGTGCCAGCAAAGCAAGCGGAGTTCACATCCATGAAGAATTTGGTTTGCTTCTTTTCCCAGATTTGTTTCAAGGATATGGATACCTGGAGGGGTGGCTCAGAAGAGATGAGTCAATAGGATATGTAACTTAAAAAAGGGAAAGAACTGAAATCTTTATGGAAAAGCCAAATGGAAATAAGAAGGAAAGATGAACAGAGAAAGACCACAGGGCAGGGAGAGTGAGGCTGCAGGAAAACCATGAGGGAAACCTGAGGTTGGGAAGACTATGGAAGCAGGAAGAATGGCCACACTGTAGTAGGCACAGGACAGTCAAACTAAACTTCCGGAGCTATTACTGCCCCAACTGTTGCCCCTGAAATGAGAGCCAGCTTAAACAATCTGGCCTGAAAAACTGCAGCAGGTCAGTAGCTGAGTCAAAAACTGGTCTTTCTTGCTTCAGGATAACAATTCATGACATAAAAGTGGAGTGATTGGTATATCTTCATCCACCCAAATCCAATCTGATGCTGTAAGTCTGCCCAAAATCTGGTCTAACGGCTACACTGAGGGAGGATAAGAAAAGATTCTGCCTTTTTCAGGATGAAAAAGACCTTAGCAGAATTAGCTATCTCATATGAAAAGAAACCCTGCTTGCCAGAGTCACATTATTTAAAGCTTTTGATTGACCTGAGAGACTTCCTAAACTTTCTTTCCTCTGCCTCCCACTCCCCACGCTATAAGAATCTATTTTATTTTTAGATATATCATGACAATAAATTTAAAACCCCTGGATCTCTCAGCTCACTCTTCCTAGTTGGCGCCTCATTTGATTAATGGGTCATGAAGTTGACATTCCTCCAGTGATGTATTGCTTGCTAGAGTGGCACTGACCAGGAAAGGCAGGTCAAATAGTCTTTTAATTTAATCTTTTACAGCTAGAGATGAGAATGCTATAAAAAATGCAAAAGAGGATATCCATGTGATACTCTCACCGGGGAGAGTATCCATGGGGGAGAGAGAGAGACAACATCAGGAGCCATCGAGAGCTATATCTCAGGAAACATGGCTTATTTTGGGGACGAGCCAAAGACAAAATAGCAAGTGAGAGGCAAATGACGGAGAGGTTCTGGGGAATTTTTCACTAGCTGATTACCTTCTGTTTAAAGGTTTGGCTCTAACTTCTTTTTTAGGTGGCTTCATCCAGAATACCCTTCACAGCAGAGGAAAACTGTTACTTCTGGGAAGGTAAAGCTGAGTACATTAAACTTGGGTTTCTGTCTGTGATTTTGATTAATAGTGTTTCTTAAAATATGTGTTGTTTCTGTTGGACCATTACTCCTGATGGCACAGTCCTGAAGTTTCTTAGATTGCTACAATTTATTACACTGTTTCTTCAAGTTTGGTGCGTCCTCTTAACTTCATGAGGAACTGGAGTCCACACAAACAAGAACATTAAAAAAAGAATAGTAGTGAATTTTTTTAGCAAGGCACTACCACTTTGCATAGGCTTATGAGGCTATGTCAACCATTTAAACAGCCAAATTCAGGGTGACATGATTTGTTTTTATCAGTTTCCACTTCACTTGATGGAGTAAAGTTTGTCTGATGCAATTCTATTTGTTATACAATTTGAGCAGCCATTCCCCCAAACCAAAGAACAGAAAGCGCTCCATTTCGAAGTTCTGAATCCCTTTTTCCATCATTGCTTTGCCATTTTATTATTCCCCAGGCTGTGTACAAGGTATGTCCTTGTTTTTTAGCTCTTTCTATCTTTTCAATCTTTTTGTCTCTCATTCGCTGAAACACAAGTTTTTGTAAAACTATCATCAGGAAACCCACACACCAAATGCCTGTCTTGAATGAGCAGACACATGTGCTTGTACTTGCTAAGGATACTGCTATAGTTTCAGCAATCTGATTCCAGAAGGGAGATTAATAGTTCTGACAACTGTCATAGATGAAGGGCCATATTTCTGCTCAATCCATAACAGTACTTTTTGTTGTTGTTTCAGCCCCACATATTGTTTATGCTGATCCATCTCTTCATGCAGAAAACCAAATGCCTATATTTCATCATTGCTGAAGTCACCCCATAGCATTTTAAAGTTGAGGAAGAAATTCTGACACTGCTATTCAATCACTACTGACATTGGAAAATTATGAGATATTATGAGAATGTCTCAAGAAAGAAAAATGTTTATATTTGACTTCTTGTTTCTTGACCCTCTGAGGTTATTTGCTTCATATTTTCAACTTTTATCCACATCCTGGAAGGCTAGCAAGTCACTCTGTTTAATGGAAGCTTAGATTCTCATGAACTTCCCTTGTTCCAGCAGCTAGGGCACAGACAAAACCAAGTATCACAAGACTTTGTGATAAAATTGAAAAACTTGGCAGCACTTTTGCCTCCTGCTGATTAGCTCTTTACTCCATGAGTAATCTGATATAAACCAATGGAGTACGTCCCCAGTAGATAGTATTCATTGTGAGTAAAGCTGGCAGAAATACATCCTGTTTAAAACAAAACATGCTGAAGAAAGTTCCCAACCTGATAGCCTTGGTTATAGGTTATACACTGTATAAAATGTATGCACATACATACACACACATCTATCTACATACACACATACACTTACACTGTTAAAAATACTGCACCGTGTTCCGAACTAAGTAGAACTACTTGAGTTATGCTTCCAGTAGGGCCACACCTTATTAAATAAAACGCCAAGTGATTATTTCTCTGTTAATCTTAAATCAAGTGAACTGCATCTGTATGAAAAGACAGGAATTTGTTTATGCCTTGCCTCTTAAATGCCAAGCTGCCACAGAAAGGACGCAACTGTGTGATCACAAGAGGATATGCAACATGAATTGGCACACATACAGCAGGTTGGCTAGCGGAAGCATTGCTTGCATCTTATAATTACAAACCCTGTTTTTCTGAGCATTTAGATTTCTTGGTTGTATAGATTCCTTGATGTATAATAAAAATATGTGGCAGCCTCTCCTTTAGACAGCACACTTGAAAAACCTCCTTCTCTTCTACTTGATCACTGATTTTGACACTACTTGTAAGAACTTAACTGCCTTCTAAACTTCAGCTGCCTCTGTCAAATTTACTTGAAATCAGCTAGTGTTGTAAAAAAGATTATTGTGGGGACACACAGTGTGACTGCAAAATAAGAAAAAAGAGGCGTGTTTTCAACTAATGGAAGTAATTCTGGCTTACTTCTGTATTCTATCACAAATCCCCATGAGAAGCACTAGCTGGCATTTGTAAATGGCAGCTGCTGCCTCTGAGCTAGCGCAATCAATCTTCATGCTACTGCAGCTATCCACATAAGAATAATCAGTGCCTGTGAATCAACAGGCTGAAGCATGTACCATTTATTCCTACCCATTTAGAAGTATCAAAATAACAGCTCACCAAGGCAGAAAAGAAGGTAGCAGCTTCTTACTTTCATTTCATATCTAATATGAATACAGTAGTTCAATTCAGGACCCTTACAAAGTCTCACCTTACATATTCATCTCATTTTATTGGTTTGATATACCCAGAGACAAATGAAACCAAACCAACAGACAATATTGCATGAATGTCTTCATCATTCTGAACTTTGATATCAACTGCACTCTGGAAAAATGGTGATTTATAAATGGATATCTGGTTCCAAACATATGATCTTATTTATCAGTAACCGGAGTATGAATTCCTCAGAGCATTTATATTACTGACTATAAGACAAAGTTCTGCTAAATGATATTACGGAATTGCCATCATTGCCAAGATATTTAAGGATAGGATTTTTATATGTATATAGTTTTAGAGAAGATGCCATTCTATTGGGGATAAAACCCCAAAAATAAAGAAAAATGGATAGTAGAATCCTTATGAATCACAAGACTCTATCATTTTGTCAGGAAAAATTGAGGAATTGTCCTAAAACTGAAAAGTTCCTATGTAGATTTGAAAAGCTGAATCAATCCAAACCTTTGTCTACTCAAGTACCACAGAGGATCAGTCGATTTTGAATGTTACATCCATGTTCTGACAGTTACGTGTGCCAATCAATCACAAATTGACTACTATTAATACTACATAAAGTAGTATTTCCTTTAATTTAAATGCCCTGAATGCATTGCATCCGAGTCCGATCAGATGCCTTGTTATGTTTATAGGCTCCTCTCTGCACGGGGCCACAGGTCCTGCCAGGAGCCTGCTCCAGCTCCGGCTTCCCATGGGGTCACAGCCTCCTTTGGGGGCATCCACCTGCTCTGGTGTGGGGTCCTCCACAGGCTGCATGTGGATATCTGCTCCACCATTAACCTCTGTGGGCTGCAGGTGGACAGCCTGCCTCACCATGGTCTTCACCACGGGCTGCAGGGGAATCTCTGCTCCGGTGCCTGGAGCACCTTCTCCCCCTCCTTCTTCACTGACCTTGGTGTCTGCAGAGTTGTTGCTCTTCTTACTCCTCTCTCTGGCTGTAATTGCACAGGGCTTTTCCCCCTCCTTCTTAAATATGTTATCACAGATGCGCTACCACCGTCGCTGATGGGATCAGCCTTGGCCGGCAGTGGGTCCATCTTGGAGCCGTCCAGCTTTGGCTCTGTTGGACATAGGGGAAGCTTTTAGCCACTTCTCACATTACCCATGCCTGTAGACCCCCACTAGCAAAACCTTGCCACACAAGACCAATACAGCGTGTCAATTGATATTGAGGCATCCAATACTGAACTGTGGTGCAACTGGAAAGGTGTCATTCATAGTTTTCTATTAAATTATTTTTACAGCAAGATATTACTTCTGTAAAGTATTTCTATAATCCTTCTCTTTGTTAGTTTATTTTGGAAAGGCATATTCATTAAGCTGTAATACTCACAATAATTCATATCTGTTTCCTCAGGGAACCATGTTAGATCGAAGTCCATTGCAATAATGAGAATTTTATTGTATTTTCTAGCACATACTTCTTTTCATTAGAGCTGCCAGAATGCTGATAGATGGATGGAAGAATGAATGCTTTGGGCAAATACAAGTATTTCTAGGAGTGTCCTAGAAAGAGTGGCCCTCTTTAGTTGTTATGGATCCAGAATAATTTGTTAACAAATTGCATTCAAACTCTTTTTCCAAAATAATCCAAGTAATAAACAGCAATCCAACATGCTTTCTTATTTCTCTCTTAATATAAAATTGGCTGTTTACTATGAATGCCAAGCATCCTATAGTTTGGCAACATGACTTACTATTCGTTTTATTTCAAAGCCTCTCACACAGGGTCCTGTCAGAGGGCTTTTGAAATTCCATGTAAATTATGTTCGAAAGATACATTTCATCTCTTACTTCATGCACTTTTTCAAGGAATTCTTGAAAGATAGAGCAGCACAATTTGCCCTTACAGAAGCTGTGTCCACCGGTCCTTATCGTATTATGCTTATCTTAATGTGTAATCTAGTCTTGAAGTAGATTCCATTTGAGGTCTTATCTTTCCCAACGAGAGTAGATTAAAGAGGAAAGTCTTTGTTCATTGAAGTGCTGTGACTTACTTGCTCTCAAATCCTTGGAATTCAGAGACAGAGCCCTGCAAGACCACTGTCTAGCAAAAAGTTTTATGCACTTGCTCAACCCTGAGCACAGTCTCACTGCAGCCAGCAGCCCTCTCTCTTGCTTAAAATTACATGCGTGATCAAATACCTTCCGAGCTGTATTGAGCAGATAAAAAACCTGAACCTTGGGTGAAGAAAAATGGCAGAATTCAACTATCTCAGGCAATTAGCATTTTTTCCCCTTTTCAGTATAGTTTTCATAACTCATGTACAACACTCAGATCATTCAGAAGCTTTCTCTTTAAATACCCTTTTTCATTAGTTCTAACTTCCTCAAACACAGTTTCTGTCTTACCTAAGGAACTGCCAAATGTTTCCAAAAGAAGCACATGATGAGAACATTTCTTGGTGAGAAAAATGAAAAGAAAACATGTGCCTGACTTTTCCAAAGCCTGTTAGGAGTTCTGTCTAAATTTCTGTTTTCCTCACTTGCACAGCTTTGAAAAGAACCCTACGCCTAACACCAAACTGACAGAATTAGCCTTTTCGACATTTTTCCAGTGACTAGTGGAAAATATGCCCCTGCTACTCAACCTTCTGCTATATCTCTTACTGTGAGGTTGTTTAGTTTCGCTGTGTTAGCATCCAATGCAAGTCATTTTTGCTGCGTGTAACTGGGTCTTTTTAACTGTTGTAAACCCTTTGAAGTTTCCTCTTTCTGCCAAGAGGTCAACGCGGTCTTTCTTTTGCCCTTTCAAAAGGACCTTTCATTCATTCCTGTGTTTGGTCAAGTTGTTGTGGGTTCTGCTCTGGCCTGGCACCACGAGTCCCCCCTCCACAAGCAATTGCTGCTTTCCTTGCTACTGCTGTTTGTACTCCTTATTGCTTCTTTCATTTATCTTCGCTGACACACCAAAGGAAAGAGGGGGCTGAAAGGGGAGAATTTGGCTGTAAGCTAAATTGATTGCATGTTATATTTCATGGAAGTCTGGCAGGAAGAGTTGAGTGATCTCAAGAGTTTCAGGAATATTTTCGTTCCTATTGTGCAAATCAATCAAAGCGCGGCTCAGCCCGGGCTGCCCGCCCCCCGGCAGCCCATAGCAGAGCTTGCGGCATTGTCAACAAAGGTTTGAATAGAACAAAAGTCTCCCAAGTGGACACTGCATTCACTTAATGGGGTCACATATTACCCAACATTTAATAAAACTCACATGAATTTGAAAAGGAATCCCAGATAGATCAATGACTGGAAAAGTGGTAAATTTAGCCGGTAGAAGGGATGCCCTAAAATCAAAATAATTCCATTTCATGTGGCAGCTACTTTTCTGTTTAGATATTAAATATTGTGGGTATCTTGGGACTACTGGAATGAATTCTTGTCAAATAAACATATCTACCACTTTCCTATGCTGCTTCCACCCGCCCTGGATCTGTCATGGAGGAATTTGCTTAGGGTGGGTTGTTTTTTCCCAAACCTTCAATCTGCAGCACCAGCTGAACAGGATGGATTGGATCCACCGCAGCTTTACATGCTTCTCTGTGGCACGTGCGTAAACCTGGCAGAGCTAGTGGCTTCAGAAACGATGAGGCTCTAGCAACACCTAAGCAATTGCACCCCTAAGTGCTTGGGCAGAGATGTCTCCCCAGCAGATCATGCTTCCTCCCTTTGCACCAGAGCACTGTCTTAACCTTTTCTGAAAAATAGAACTGCTGCCCTGCCCCTCTCGTCCTGCCTTCTCCTTTTAAGCCCAGGAGATGCCCAGGTTCTCCTGAAAGTTACAGCCGCTCTGCTAAGCTAGTCTTCCACTAGGCCCTGATAAAAAGCTGATCTCAGTAATCCTGGTTGCTGCTAAAGTAATGAACTCTCAAATTCTGGTACAACATGCGAGATTTTAATTTCGTGCCTGCAAACAGAGAGTGAGAAATAATGACTCTGCATTCTTTCTTCACGAATGCACGGCCTTAGGCTATCTAAAGAACATAAGGCCATATGACGTGTCACTGTTCAAAAATTCAGAAGGAATCCAAAGGAGTACTTTGTGCTTGTTCCTCCCACCTTATCTGGTTCAGCGCTAGCTTTGGCAATCACTGTCACAAGTGAGAGCTGAGGGAATGCTGAGTCTGGAGTCATCACTCAGCTAACAGGTTAGTGCTTCTGCAAGATACATGGCAACTTGCTGACTGCCAGCACCTTATTTTGGACACAAATCAGACCAGAAACGGGGAAAGGGTGCAAGAGCTCACAAAAACCCCTGGCTCTGGGCAAGCCTCCATTCTGCAAAAAACCTCTATGTGCCTGGTTTGAGTTTCAAAGGGCAAAGCTTGTCATCCTATTTATCAGAACCTCTTGCATTTGGGGATCATATTAATCACCCCTCTTTGCAGGATGCCACAAAATATATCATTTATTTGGAGTGGTTGCTTTTTAATAACTCATTTTCTCAGTACAAATATGTGTCCAGTTAACACATATATGAGAGGAGGAATATACAGAGACAATTTTAAATCAATATAAATATGGAATATGGGGAACATAAAAATCAGAAGAAAATCCCTGAAAAGGGACATATAGAGACATACTTTGAATAAAAGAACAATTTTCATCCTGTTTTCTTCCTTGTCTTTGAAGAGCAATCATTTATTTTTAGTAAAATATTCAGGATTAAGTTTTCAAGCTGGCTGCCCAAATTCTTTCCAGCAGTGCCATGTTTCTACAGCCAGAAGAGCATTAGTGCACAAAATGTGCATAGGCTTGCCCTTTACCCATCGTTATGCACAGTTACTCTGTAGAGTAATTACAACTGGATGGGTTCAGAAACCCAGGTTTTTACTTTATTAGAAATGCTGAGATTTTCAGAAGAGCTTAGGAATTGACTCTTGCTAGATATAGGTGACAGTTTGGAGTCTGGCTGCAATAATCACTTCAAAATCTCAGCCTGAAAAGCCCATGTGACAGTTCAAGGATCTAGCAGAAAAATTGTATTCTTGCCGAGACTGCAGAGGCAATCAGAAAACCACAGTTAAGAAGCATTTAAAAACAGAACAAAACTTTACCATCTTGGAAAGTGAGTACTCTCACACCCAGCCGGTGTATTTCATAAACACTGCACGAAAATGAGATCTCTGAGCAGTGTGCCCTTCTCCGGCACAAAGCCCGCACGGCACCGCAGGGCAGCCCGGCCCCCTGTTTGAAGCCACCCGATCCGTCCCAGCCTCGCGTATTAACACTATAAACCATTATTACCTGGGACACTTCTGCATTCCAGCAAGGATGCTAACTGTTGGATCCATGGATGCTAAGCTAGATGTTGTTACTAACCAAAAGTAAATAATTCACCTAAAGTGCACAGCTGTTTTCAAGCTCTTGGGTCGATAGATAGAAGAATAAGTTTCAGTGGCCAGTCTGGCCCAAACCATGACAATGGGATATACTTTTACTATCAACCTCAGAGTTAATTGTTCATTTCTATGTCTGCACCGTCAGTTATCAAACGAATTTTGCTGACTAGTACTGAATGAGCTGTTATGTGCCACCGTTCAAAACAGAGGTATGCTGATAGTAAAAAATGTGTGCCTAAAACTCATCTGCTGTTGAGAAACTTTGGAGCATAAGGTAAATATTTATTTTGCTGTGTCTTAAAAGCAATTTATGAAAGAAATAAACAAATAGATAATGAACAAAGATCATGAAAAAATATGTTGATTTTGTCATCAATGCATTTTAAAATATTTAAACCTGCTTCTGATTATCTTACGTGCTTGCCATTTGGCATTTACTGCTCCTGATTGTCTCACACGCTTTCCATTTAGCATGTAACAAACCCTCTAGAGTCTGATTAAATGTAAACTAAAATTAAATAGTTCCTATCTCCACCAAATACTATTCTGATTTGCATTGTTTCATTCCTTGGTTAGATTGGTAAAGGAGGTTGGTGGATAGTTTTAAATCTGTTCTCACTACGAGCTGGCACATCCCACCAGGGGTAGGAGTAGGGCGAGGGAGCGCAGAAGGAGAATGGAGACAGAGGCAAGCGTGGGACACACACCACATCCTGGAGTGAGAAACCCTGCAGGAAAAATTACCTTCAGCCTCAGTCACGGCTGCAGCAAGCCCTTAAGACTTTGATGAAATTTGCCTGTTTTCTCAATAAATGCAAGTCGATCACAACTCAGTCCACTTAGTCTGATATGCTTTTAAATTTTGGCAGGAGTCACCGATAAGTGCATTTGGGTTGCGCTGCTTGGAGGAGATTGGCCAAAAGTCCTCAGATCGATTTGGATCTGTTTCTGCACTGAATGTGTGAACGAACACATCCGGGAGGAATCATTTCATGTTTACATTGAAATGTGTTTCCTCAAGTTTTCCAGTAATCCACTTTCTGCAAATATTTGAGCCAGTAAATTCTGATCACACAAACTTTATGAAAAGCAAACACCAAACGGCTGTGAGCCAACTAAATTAATTTAAAATCTGGGGAGGACATTTGCAGAATTTAATTGGTACTACTATCTATAGCTCCTGAGAAAAAGAGATCTCAGGTCCTCTTGCTGTGTGCGTGCTATTTGGTGTAATTGTCGAAGAGGTTGATGGATCAAGGATTTGAGCCCCAATTCTGGGATATAATTTAAGGGGTGAGTAGTGAGGAATATTTCTGTCTGCTTAAGCTTGGGCTGAGCCTGCAGTGCAACTGTTGTCTCACAGGGCTTCTGTGTGTAGTCGCTGTGCTGAATCTAGAACTGTGTAATTATAAAATATCATTATACAATCATTTAAATGTGTGTGATTTAAATTAGGCTTCCTGCATTTGGTGGTTCCTACACTTTTCCCTTTCTTTTTTTTTCAACTTAATCAATCTATTTATTTTCTATTTGAATTCTGGAATGTAATCAGCTGGAAAACCAGGCACGCAGAAAACAGCGTTGTGGGGCTTCCAGCCAGGTCCAGCACTGCCCCAGGAAACGCTGGGGCACCTTGACTTTGCCTGGTATCAGGAGGCACTCAGCACCTAGCATGACTGGCCAATGTAAATGAATGCTGGCAGGAGACTGATGCACTGGGATTAAAGGTGATATATAATTAGTCCATATGACTTTTGTTGATAATAATTGCAGGTAACTGTCTGCGTTCTGCTAATCCAAATGACTGTCACTGTGCGTTGAGGTTATCTGCAAAGGTTTCATATTTCGTTTCAAACAAGGAGTTATCCATTAATAAAACAGAAAGCGATTACATGAATGCGCTCTCTGCCAAGACTGCCTAGCAAAACACGTGCGGAGGTTTTTCGCCAGCGCTTCCCCGCTGAGCAGCACTGCCCCTGCGCCTCCCCTCTGCCGCACCGCCGGGCACAGGAGGGCTCCCGGGGAATGGCAGAAACGCCTGAGCAATTCACTGCGGGGAAACGCAACAAGTAAATACTTGAACTATGTTGTCCGGTGAAAAGGAAACAAGACCATCTTGCGGTGGGAGAAGGGGCATGAAAAGATGTTAATCGCATGAGCAGTAATCTCTTTGGCTGTTCAGTGTGCCACACTTGGGCTTTGTTTGCCTTGACTTATCTGGCTTACTTATCCCAAACTGTGTGATCATGGAGGTGGTGGAGGGCCTCCTTAAGTGTGCACGAGATCAGCTACTGGAGAAGGGCAATGAAACGTTAAGGAGGAAAGGTGGTATCATAAAAAAAAGCAACCTTCAAGGCCACCTATCTAGACAAAAGGGCTCTGACAGGCAATAAAAGCAGAAAATCATTGAGACAGCAATGAATTATGAAGGCTATTAAAACCCACAACTGAATTTACAGAATCAACTTCCCCTGATGTATTATAAAAATGCTTTTCCCCAGGAACTGGAGATACCAAAATTTGTATTGCAGATTAATTATGGCTTTATTTAGCAGAACTGGGGAGAGGGAGTTCAGCTCGGTCAAAATAGCATAGATATTAATAGTGTAAAACTTTCTGAATCTCAAATACTGGCAGGAAATCATTAACATTACATTTAACAATTTCAGGTACTTCTGGTTTTGAACTCCAATTTTATTATTTATGGAATCCTGATTGCAGAAAAAACATACCCAGCACTTGTATTTAGATTCTGTTTACAAAGGAGCTCTGTGTTCTCCCTGGAACTTGCATAAGAACAGAAAAGTAGATTATGTGGCTTCTTAATAGTTCTTCACAAAGAGTCTTCTGTTTCTGACAAATGGTTTATGCAAATGTATTCTCTGTACTACTTCAAGCAGTACTCATGGAAAAATGACATTTTGCAATAGCGAACAATGAATATTCAATGCGTCATTTCTTAGGTGAGCTAATGGACAGCTTGTATTCAATGGCCGCCGCCATTGAATAGTCTTGAAATTTTGACAGAGGGCAGGGAAGTATCAACTGGCAGTGGGAACTGAAAAGCACTGGCTTTCAGCCTTTCCAACAGTATTCCAAAAAAGGCAATTTGGGAGTTTAAAGTGCAGACTGGAAGAAAAATTTTGGTTTCTGCATGTTGAACTAAAGGGTCGTTTTACAAAGGGGCAGTATGGCTAAAAAATGTAGCTGCATCCTTGAAGTCACAGCTACTGCTGGACTTTGGAAGGGCAAGAGGGTGAAGGCTTCACAAAAGCCTCCCACAGATATTAATCCCTGGTGTGAATGGCACAATAAAGAGGCAATTTGGAATGTACAGGCCGTATCTTACAGGCCTTATTCATACAAGCAGGCACACTGAAGTCAATGGCTTTGTTTGTATTGGGCTAGGACTAGCCTGAGAGCAACGGCTGCATGAGGAGCCCTCGTTTTGCAGTCCAGTTCAGAAAGGATGCGTTGGCAGTGGGAATTTGACCTTTTTATGACAAAATAGTCTTAAGCCATCAGTTCACATACAACTGTTATATATGAATGTAGTGTATACACGATAGAGAGCAAGAAACTGAAAGGAGTGAGAAAGGCAAGTTAAAGTAGCTATAACGTAAATGTTTTAAGCCTCCTTTGCCTCTCATGCACCTCACGTGACAGCAGTAAGCTTTTTGAGTTGAGTCCTGTGAGAGAACATAACAGTTTAGGGAAAATAGGCAGGCTTCTCTTGCTCCTCCTCTCTGCTCTGCACTCCTGCAGTTTTTCGCAAACATTTTTCTGATTTAGGAGATAGGACACGAGTTGTTCTCAAGAGTAAGGGAATCTCAGCTTTTCCAATTCATTAGCCATTGGTATTTTGTTCTTAGTAGTCTTCTACAGTTACCAGAAAGCTGGATAACTATATCTTTGAAATTTAGACATCTGGAGATAAAGAATCATTCATAAAATCTTCATGCAGATTGACAAGGGGATCAGATCTCTTATGTTCATTTACAGCAAAGGTATTCAGTGTATGAAACAAAGTAATTAATACCTTTGATCACTGGGCTTTTCAAGTTTATCACGTTAAGTGCAATTGGAGATTGGAAAACAATAACGATTTCATGCCTATAAATGTCTTCTAGTAAGTACATTTAATTAACAGGGAACCTCAAAAGAGAGATTTTGGACATGCTTTAAAACTTGCATTCCAAGCAGTGAATTTAACAGCAATGTTGTAAAACAATAGACACATTAGATATTTCATATCCACACGGTCATCTGAAGTTAATAGCCCAAATTCAGTGTTCAGTTACCTAACCGTAACTCCTGAATTAGTTCAACCTATAATCCATTCATTCAACAAGGTAATTGTGGACCAGAACTCAGCAACTCAGAGTGGAGATCCTGCACTACAGGATCAGATAGCACTGATGCTGCCTCAGTTGTTTTTACAAACTATATCCAGAAAAAGCAGAAACTTATTGTTTAGTCCAGATCTATATAATAGTAATATATGCCAAAAAGAATGCAGTATTGCATGGTTTTTAGTTCCATCAGCAGAGGTACTTTAAGAAACTTTCCTAACTAACTGTTCAAGAGGTGAGTAATAAAAAATTCCAATCTACACCTAGCAATATAATTTCCTCCTAAAGGTCTACATTAATTTTCAAGGATGGTGAAAAGCCCTACCTTCTTTGTGGAGGCTCAGGTTTTCCTAAATATATGTTTTTAATGGCCTTATGTGGACTGTATGTGCTAATACCAAGATTCTAAGCTGATCATTGTTTCCAACTTCCCTTGGACCGCATTTCTGGCTGACGAACAAACAAATATTGAAAGTAATTCACAGAGGAAAAAAAATTACTGAAAACACCAAAGACGTGTTCCATTTGTAGATTTAATTAAGATATCATGTCAATAGAAAAGCACTCAGTCACAGAATAACGATTTCCTGCTGCTGTATATGCACCAAGCCAAAGCTGAGGAGTTTATTTTCAAAGTAGGAGATATTGGTCCTGCCACAGCTGCCAAGACAAGTGATATGAGACTCTTCTCGATAATGACTGGAGTTGGTTTAATAATTTAAATTTGTGTAAATGCTGAACTGCTGCTTGACAGAGAGGAGGAGAGTGTCAGAAGAAAGGTCAGGTCCGTACTTATTCTTTCCTTCGGGGTCAGTTGCTGGCCGCTGTCAGACACCGCAGCTGGGGTGACTGGCTTTTTGGTCAGACCCATCAGGGTCATTTTGGAGCAGATGAAAGTTGCCTGGGTGACAGACTCTCAGTGTGACTACAGTTTTGCTATTCTTGATAGCGATAAAGGACACCTAACTTCCGTGATCCTTTGAAAGCCAAAGGGACCTTTTGAAAGCTAATTGCTGCTTAGTGCGCGGAAAGGTACTGGAGTTTGTGTCATCTGCCCAGTTTGCTTACCTGGCACTATTCAGGAGAAGTCCAACTTACCTTTAAATGTAATTTGTATGGCGAAGCTGGGCATTCTCACAGCGTAAAACCATGGCCGAGAAGCTGCACTGCTCGCTGTGGGTCAAAGCTGGGAAAGAGAAGCAAATGAGAGAGGACAGAGTAGGTGGAACACTCCAGCAGCTCACCCGGTGGGGGGACACTACGGTCCTCTGAGACCTCTACAGAGCCTAAACAGGTAAGAAAAGTATTTTGCAACATGTATCTAGGGCCAGAGTGAAAGAGATTTTGGGATGCCAAATCCAGTCCCAATCACTCTTTCCCTCACTGATGCATTCAGCTCAGGCTACACACAACAGAGGCTTCAGACCAGCTAACATATTTTTAGCAAGTAGAAGTCCAGCGAGGTTATTTTCAGCAAATAAAAATGAGGTGTTATTTTGATTTGCAATTTCCAGAGACTATTCCCTTCTGACGAATAAATAAATAGGTATGTTTGCATCTTAAACAGTAAATGAAAGTCCTCAGTTTGCCCAAATTATTGCATGTCAAGTTGCAGCTAAAAAGGCAGTATTCTCATCTCTCCATCAGGCTATTGTTATAAATAAAACCTTGATGCAAACAAAGCCAGAAAACACCTTGTCCTGATAACTTGCCCTAGACGAGCACAGATAGCTACTATTATATTTGCACATCACATTTATGACACTGAGCCTAACACGAAGAGCAAATGGCTTAAAACTTGACCAGAATCAATACCGAGACTGTAACAGAAATTGGAGTGTAAACTCAGGCTCCTATTATTGTAACCTCAAAGTTTCTCTCAAATTCCTTCTTGGAAGTCATGCTTGCCCTGCTTAGAAAGATACTAAAATACTTCTTGTATAACTGCTCAGGAAAAGCTGTACATAGGGAATAAACTACTGAGCTGGCATTAATTTCATTTTACTCTAGTGTTCTGCAGTATGACATATTTTACATCAGCTCCACTGCATAAGGTTCTTCTATCTATCAACTTAAAGAGAAAAGTTTGACATTGAATTTATTTCTTGGATAATATACTGGATGCTTCTGAAGTCTACACTGAAGCATGAAGTGATAGTGTCTGTTGAAGCCATCCGTTCTTATTGACAAGTCTGGTTAAATTATCAGGTTGTATGTAATTTTATTTGAGTGTAGGAAAATGAAGGTTATAGCCAAGAGCTTGGTGGGGTTTTCTTTCCTGAGATGATGATTTATTCATTTTGGCTTCAATAGCTACGGTGTCAGGCGTATTTTATATTTTTCCAACTTTGACACTTCAAACATTTGATTTCCCTTTGCAACTTCCAACCTAAAACATGTTTCCCATTATAGATATTCAAGTGACTGCCTTGCACATACTGACTCATGAGGCTGGTTTTTATTTTCACAAAATATATAACCCTATTTGAATAAAATACAGATGGTGTCCAATACATTAAACACAGCAAATTTGCCATTCCCTCCTTCATCCCCTCTGTGTTCCCTTCCCCAGATTTTCTGTGGCTGTATGAAATCTTATCAGCCTCAACAGCTCCAAGAAGACACGGCAGCAGAAATTTGATGCCGTTCATATTTGGTTTGCTACAACAAATAATGTGCAGGTTTTTAATTATTAGTATTTTTCTGTAGGATTCTGCATTTGGAGCTCTGCTTTAAAGTGAGATGCATGTCCCTTGGAAGGTACTGAATAGCCAGCTTCACATGGTCCTGTGGTAGAAGTTGAATTAAGGGCATTCAACATGGAATAGGACACCAAGTAACTTGCCCTCCCAGGTAACAGCTGGAGCAGATTCAGTGGCCTTTTACATTACCAAACCATTCAGAAGCAACAAAAATGCAATATATTGATAGTACAGAAAATTAACTGATTAAATTAGTAAAAACGGCTGAAATTCGTTGAAGAAAAATTGTTCTGGTTTGCTATGAAAGCATAAGGATCATAGCATACACACGCATAGAACTTAATTGGAATGCACAAGATCTGGGCTTTTGAATAAGATTCTATCAGCATCACTAGATGGCAATGGAGGGTGCTTTATCTCATCATCGAAGAAAGGTCGCTTTTGTCAGCAGTCCATAGTAATTTTTATTAGGAACGCTAGTAGTTAAGGAATTTATTCCAAGCAAGCTGAAGGCATGTGCTATGCAACTTTGGTAAATGAATTGCAACACAAAGCAAGAACCAAGGCTGGCTGAGCAGTCACTGCATTGCTGCAATTTCCTTCTGCCACACACAAGGAGTCCACCATCTCTGAGCTAGAACTGGAAGACTGAAATTTGAACAGAAATAAATTGCAAAGGGTACGGAAGAAGCTGAGAGCTGATATTCCGTGGGCTGGTGACTTCAGAGAGGTAAGAGTTAATTTGTTGCTGAGATTTAGGGTGGAATTTTTGGGACTGTATATTTGTTTTCCCCCACAGTAAATTACACAAATATTTATTACACAAATTGTATCTCTGATTTTTCTTACACCTTTTTTACTGTATAGTTCTCATGTCCCTTTCCTATTACTTTTAGAACGAGATATGTTTGCTATCCTGTGATATTTTTGTTTAGCATCAACATCCACTTTGGAATTACTGCCAATTTTAGTCATCTACTCTTGCCCCTTGATTGTTACTGCAAAGAAGCTTTACAGAATCAGTTGCACCACAACTACAGTGGTTTCTGCAGTGCAAGATTATTATCACACTTACAGAGCCCTCTTTTATTCATACTTTTTAGTAGTTGGTAAAAAGAAGCAAAGAGGAGTTTGTTCCCACATAAACACATGATTTTAGGACTGTATATCAGAATAATTATAGGTTATGGAACATATGGTGCAATATAAGGCAGCAAAATGGTGATTTCTTTTCACATCTGCCACCTTGACCCACAATTTAAGTCATTAAACTTTTCAATTCTCCAGGTAGACTGTACAGAGTCTGTTTGCAAATTCAATGCCAATATGACAAAATGGGCATTATTTTTTACCTCTGTAATATTCTCTCTGCTTAAGAGCTGTCTTATCTAAATTCTACAGTGAATCAGAAATGAGAGCCATACACAGATGAAAACCTGACACTTAACTGAAGTGTTTCCATTCTTCAAACAGGCTTTAGGTTTGTTACTCTTGGGGACTAAAGGACAGGATGGTAAAACATAGTAGCGTTTGTGCTGATCAACAGCTTGTGTCCAAGAATGAGGTAAGACCTGCTAGTAAGTCATATAAGGTTTTTTAATAGGTCATGCCCAAAGCCAAGGCTTGTGTATAAAATGTTAAGTACACTCACTTCTAAAAGTGCCACTGTGCCCCTGGTCATCTGTTTGTCTGACTAGCTGCTCCGCATTCCTTCTAGTGTATTTATAGAAAGCTGCAATTCGTAAATACCAATTTGTACCATTATCTTCATACATGCCGGGTACTTGTAATATTGAAAACTGGAAATTGTTCTTAGGGCATACTTGAAGTCAGCAGAAGGGTGATAAATAAGAATGGCGTTATAGCTGTTAAACAGTGAGTGTGAATGTGTAGAATTCTTATTCCTTTCTTGAGATTATTTATTAAATAATATGTCTTTAATTTGCTGTTTCTTGCTAAAGCTTCCATCTTAATGCAAGGTAACTCTTCATGTTGTCATTGTTTAACTCTCACAGGAACCTACACACATGCTCACGCGCTCTCTCTCTCTCACACGCACACACATACATGTATGGGAGAATCAGTGTATTTTTCCACACTTACACGGTCCAAACATTTAGGTCCAAGAAGCAGGTTTTATTTAGCTCCTACTTCATAGCTACTGTAAAATCTAACAGTCTGATTCTGTTTTGTGTGAACATAAATCAAGGATTAACTGAATTACACTGGTAAAATCAAGCTAAGTAAGATCAGATTCTGGCTTTACCATTTCAAGTAGCCACCGAATAGTTTAGTCTTCCTTCTCAGCCTCACAGTCATTTGCTGAAAAACTGTGGTTAGCAGGGATTTTTTGTTTACAAGCCACAATTTCTAATAAATGTATTGTTTGCCCTCTGGCTTGACATCAAAGACAGTTTCATAACGAGGGTGGCTCCTACTGAATTATATTTCCCCTCAGTTCACATGAGGAAGTGGGGCACCTATTACACAAAGGCCATTGTTGAGTGCACGCAACTAGAAAAGGGAAGAGATAGAACACTTTGTTTCCTTCATATTTTTAAAATGCAGCTCTTAAAAGCATCCATGTCAACTTGAAAAAAATCACTTGTACTGACTTGCTAGCAACTTACTTGTTAGAATTAAAATGCCAAGGTCCACAGCTGTGCTGAAGGATGGATACGGACCTTACGTGCCCTGGGAGCTCTCAGAGGCAGTCAGCCCAAGTCAGCCCAATGTTTCTTGCTCCTGCTTAAAACCGAGAGACAGAAAAAAATTGTTTTTTTTTTAAAAAAAGGATCAAATGATCACATCTTAAAAAACATTAAACAGAGTGTGATCATAAAGTCTTTATATACTGCCTGCTTTTCGCAAATCTTCCTCTTCTTTGAGACTCATTTTCTACTTTCTGCAGTTGATTGGTGAAAACTTCACTTGAGCCTCTTCAACCCGCATCTGTTTGAATTCTTTCAAGTGTTTCACATTTTGACCAAAAGGTTAGGGATACATTTTCCTGGAAAAACTCGTGAACAGTTTTGCTACTCCATTTTTCCTTTTTTATTTTTCCCCTCTGGTAGTAGATTTTAGCTAGTCTTCAAAGAATTTAGTGCTAAAGAATACAAGATAAGGGCCTCCCTAACAAAGTTTGAACATCCCTGTATTCATATATTTCTTTCTGACCGGCAACATAACATGATCTCTGAATGTTCCCTATCACCTTCCATATGCTTTGAATTACAAGTCCTCTAAATCATTTGCTTAATCTAAATTATGATCAACAAGAGTGTCTTTTTTTTTTCTCTAAATAGCAACAGTGCATGAAGGCACAGGGCCTTATAAACATTAATAGGGTCAGCACCTCCCATCCACCAGTAGAAGTGGAATAACAATATATATTTTGCCTCTCTGCAATTCTCCTTGTAACGCATGCCTCCCACATGTCCCCAGGTTACAGCAGGCTGTGGGAGAGGAGCAGTGCAGGACAGTCCCGCGGGGAGCTGCTGGGGCTCTGCTCTCCGTAACCGTAGCAGAGCGAGCCCACGTGGGTAGTTGTTTTTCAGGATGTTTGTCTGTGACTGACTGATTAGTCATTAAGTCTACTCCTTTGCTCACCTGGTATGAAGACAAGGCTGCATTGACCTATCATGAGCTGTGGTACAAGTTGGCAAGGTGAATTTCAGAGGCCTTCAAGGTCTTCACTGTGCACCCACCATGGTCAGGTCCTGCTCCAGGACGGTGGTCCCCAGTGGTTACCACACCACATAGAGTAACTGGCAATAGGAAGACCTGCCTTCAGTCCGAGCTGCTGTCTTCCCCGCTCCCCACTCTGCCATCCTTCTCACAAATCTTACGGGAAGCTGGGTGGTCATGGCTGGCAGAAGTACTAAGCAAAACGCCTCGGTGAAGCAGGGAGAGGCAGGGCAAAGCACGTTAGGAACAGTCATACTTACACTAAACTCCTTTATCTCATGTTGGAAGAACATCTCTCTGAGATTCTTTACCAGTGTCTCACTCTTCATCCAACCCCCTTCACTCTCTATGCAAACTTACCCGAGCTCCTCAGCTGGCAACAGGGCCCACTTGTTTGCATGCTTCTTCTCAGGGTGATGAATGCTCATGGTGATATCACCCATTTCACCATAGATTTCTCTTGGATGTGATGCAAGTTGTAACAACCTGTTTCTGGAGCTGAATTCAGCTTTCCACTTAAAAAGATGCATTGAAGTTGGAGAGAGAGCTTTGAAAAAGGACCAAAGAGAAAATAGTAGGCTCAGGCAAGCTACAGAAAAATAGAAGAACATATTTTTATTTTGGTCTAAGCAAAGACCAAAGCTCTCCACGTGCCTCCACTACATCCCTCGGGCTGTCAGGCCAGAGGTGATGCTGAGCACCGCTCACTTCATTGCTTGGAGTCTGTTCCCAGTGGTGGGGCTAGTGTCTCCCCTTCACCAAACCATCACAGAGACAGAGGACAGCTCTTGGAGATGCTCTGAGCTGCAGCCCAGCCGGGCCATGGCAGTGTTGGACAGGACCAAATGCTCAGCACAGCCCCTCGCAGAGCCGCAGCACCCACCGCTTCACGCAGCTCTCACTTCTCCAGATGAACTCAACATCCTGTTTAGCACTTCATTTTGTGCACAGCCAATTGGTTTTTCACTGAGGAAATAAGCTCTCCCTGTTCAGCATGACACATACATAAATACGTATACACATACACACACGTGCACGCACGCACACAGACATCAGCCGTTTAAAGCCCTGTGGGTGTCTTCTTTCATATTTCTGCCCTGTGGCTTGAGGAAGCCAGGAAATGTAAAAAGCAGTCAAAATGTTAGGGGGAAAAGAGATAGAAACGCCTTTTCCACAGACGATGTGGAGCAGCTCCCAGGCTGACTGGCCCAGACCTGCCAGCTCACTTTGTGCCTTGCTTCCTCCTCCTCCTCCTCCTCTGTGGCTTCTCAGAGGTTTCCATGCCACAAGTGCCAGGCAGGCGCTTTGCTGAATCAGACCCACTGCTGCCAAAGACACTTTCTCCCCGTAAATTCAGACTTTTACCAGTGCTTATTACAGCTATTAAATTCACTTATTGTAGCATCACGCCTCCCTTATTAAGATTTTAATCAGCATTTCCACTGGAAAGCCTTACCCTCAAATAGTTATAAAACCGCCTGTATAGAGTTGATTACCGCTGAAATTTAGAATCCAGCTTCTTGGCTCATGGCTACGTTTCTTTCTTGCTTACTTGATCTCTGTTTGCAAAAGCTGATGTAAATTGATTTGGCAAGTTTGTTTAATTCCAGGAATAAACAATTCCTGACTTAAGAAGCATTTTTTTCCGGTGCGCGGAAAGTGATGGAATGAAATTATCCTAAGTTACCTGACTACACTATTAAAGAATTACCATGGATAGATATATTTTTTTTTCTCTTTTAATGTTGATATATTTTACCTAGGAAAGCAACTAAAAAATTTAACCATTCGCATTGTTTTTAAACGCTGAGTATTTTTGGAGCGGTATACAGTGCTTAATGGTAAGGCAATCATGGGAGGTTAAAGACTTTCAAAATACATACCAGCACCCCAGTGCCAACAACCCATATCACTTCAATGAACTGTGCAGTATGTGTTGGCATGATTTATGTAGCAATTTTAAAAGAATCTGTAGTGTTTGTTTATTACCACGGCATGATTGATGGGTTCCTAAGTGCACTGCGACACAATCAGCTGAGCTATTACGGCTGGGAGTTTGATAATTTGTGAGTTACAGCCATTACAGCATGTCATTTCAGTCAATTGCCAGAAGTCATTAGAGTATCAGTGACCTCAGAGGAACCGCAGTGAGACGAGACCCGCTGCCGACGGTGTCACCATCTCTCCTGCGTAGTCACACAGGCTACGAGCACTTCTGCCCAGCTTCCCTGGCTCTCCTGCCTTCCTTCCCAGACCCTCCTTTGTAAAGCCCAGCAAGAAAAAACATCATTTAGCCCAACGGGTAATTCCTTCAGGTTCTGCTGTCATCCTCATCCCTTCCAAATGTTAAAAGACTGGTACTGATGTGACTTAAACTAGAGAAAGAAAGTCTGCTCAAGCCTTGTCTTCTAACGGCCACTTGCTTTGCGACAGGCAACCACGTAGACAAAGCCACCGCGTACACCCAGAAACACACCCCACACTGGGAGCCACTGGAACAACCTCAGTTCCTTCCTGAAAAAAATATCACGGGCTTAAGTTTACATAGAATACATTATGTCTAAGTCTTCACTGGATGTAGGCATTTATTTTCAACACACACAAAAAAAACGAGTATGAAAGAAATTGTATTTATCTTTTATTTTTTTTTACAAAAATAAACTATTTGAGAAACAAAAGCACATATTTTTTTCCTGACTGTACAAACTACAAAACAGTATGACATTGGTCACTTTAGCATTTACTTTATTGCTTTCACTGAAAGCAAATTCTCTAGACACACCATGCCTGTAAAACGCATTTTATATAGAATTAAGGCTAGCGTTCATGTGACATTATTAAGGTCATTTACTTCATTCACTCTAAGAATTAGCAAGCGGTGCCTTAGAAAACCAAGGATTTGATGACGAAAAATACAGATAACTGCAAGACAGTCATTAAACTAGTCCTGTTCCACCAGCTGGACTGCTTGCCAGTCTGTCAAAGATGTGGCTTCCCGAACAATTCAAACTCGATTCAACAAAAGTCTTAAGCACAGGCTTAATTGTAAGCATATGCTTAGGCCTATCCCTATTCAGCAAAGCACTCGGCACTTGGGTAAGTCCCTACCCTTTCAGTGGGACTATTCATATGCTTATGTGATTTGCTAGACCTACAAAATGGCTCTTTTAAATTAAAAATGAAACTTTATGATAACATTGGAAGCAAAAATTAAAATTAGCTACAGTCCTGCAATTCTGAACATAACCAATTCCTTCCTTTTGACAAAGACGCCGGCATTGCATATTTGATAGCTTTAACACAAATGCTGATTGTCTTCAGTAACATTTGCTATTCAGTTTACAAACTGATACGCTTCAGTTACTCTGTTGTGATTGTACGTGCCCAAATAAATATCAGCGCGGAGGATACAGACTTCCCATCGAAACGATCAACTTTCATCCCTGCGCACACATGCACAGGTCAGAAACATTACGCTAACCTTGGTTAGACAAGCCAGAGCTGCCAGCTGATTTATAACCAAAATTATACCCTAACAGTGTATCATATCTTGTATTTCGCTTTGTGTTTTGGTTTTTTTTAAATCACATTTTCAAAATGTTGTTTTATTGCACATTCATCCTGGTCATGCAGGTTATTTCTTTAAAGTTTTGTTTAGCACTCTATAGATTAGAATGAGTAATAGTGCAATTATCTCTCCGGCCACAACCGCCTTATACCTAACAGCTGCCTATATTTATACAGAAACAGCTCTTGTCACTCACGCGTCAGACTGAGCCACTTTAGGTGTCAGTCTGTCACCTTCACATATGTTATCTTGTCAGGATCAGGCATGAGATGATTTGAGGCCATCTTGAAGAAGACAAGCTGCCGACCTGCACCGAATAAGGAAAGGGGCGGAAATTATTTAGAAGCGGTAAGCAAAAGGTTGCAAACTTTAAAATATTGACATTGCATATTCTTCTTCAACCTACGCATTCTTTGGGCAACCCGAGAGTGAACTCTTTCTTAACTTCCCCTGGTATAAAACTGAAATGCTTTCGTCTACACGGAATGACACTGAATCTCCTCTGCTTTCAGTGTATTGTATGTAATTATGGTCAAGATAACGGCTGCACACAGCTAACACGGTAAATGAGGGAAAGATCTGAAGATTTTAAAACAAATTTCACACGACCTTTTAAAAAGTTTTTAAAGACTCTCCCACTGATGAAAACGGGCTTGGGTTCAGGGCATTCATGTGATTATACAGAAGCAGTATCCTCTTTACGTGCTCGAATCTTTGCAAAACCAATCAGTGCAACTTATGTTTAACACCACTTTCTCTGAAATAGCTCCTGCTGATCACTTCGTACCTGTGGGTTTTAAACAAGCTGGAACAGGGTTTCCACGCCTCACACAGAAACCACCAGCGAGCGGATACTGCCTGGGCAGCGTAAGGCACCTGCCACACACACCCCAGGCCAGCGTGGGCTGAATTGGGTGAGGTTTCACTTAGCAGTATCTGTGGGTGCTGCAGCACAGTTCTTGTATCTCCCCACGCTTACCGACCTGGCGTCTTACGCACATCCTGGCCTCTCGCTGGGTACCTGCCGTCCCACGGACCCCCCTGTCACTGCCTTTCCTTGGGGCAGAGCCCACAGAGATACCTTCCACACCTATTCAGCCTCTGCCTTCCCTCTCTTTAACTTCAGAAAGAAAAACAAATGCCATTTACTCCCAGCCTGCCTCTCTAGGGGGCTCCCATAACACTATTTTCTTAAAAAGTATCGCACGGCAAATGGGAAGCCTCAACTACTGAGCAAATTTCCATGCTCCAGATTTCAGGGACTTGAGTGCTTAGGTATCAGGAACCACATGGTAAAGGGCATGATATATAAATACTGCTACTATGTCTCATTTGCTCTTAATATTATAACCTGAGACAGGAGCTGCTCTAAACTTCCTATGCACTTCCCTGTGCCATAATAATTACTTTTTAGTATTTTAATTAACTTCAAAGTCTGATTATAGATGGTCTGTCATGATGACCTAGTAGTGACTGGTTAGCCACAGGCAAGGTTAATATAAAT
The DNA here is from genome assembly GCA_008711295.1 of Anarhynchus alexandrinus. Lineage (NCBI taxonomy): Eukaryota > Metazoa > Chordata > Aves > Charadriiformes > Charadriidae > Anarhynchus > Anarhynchus alexandrinus. Next base: position 624,034 of record VUYV01000112.1, read on the forward strand.
TAGTTTTTTCTGGGTTCCATGGAAGTCTCTGTTCACCACTCTCAGAAGTACAAGAAATGCAGAAAGCCATAGCAGTACAATGCCAAAAACACGCTGAAACGTATAAACTGCCTAAAGTTTCTACTCGTTTGTGATGCTTTCAGAACTGGGGACCTGCCCTGAGAAATAGGCATATACATAAACCTGACTTTTGAGGCACATTTATGTTGCTCAACTAAGCACAACTAAAGCACCCAACTGCACGCAGGGTAAGTTTTGATTCTAAGGTTAAGACATGCTGCGATTGCAGATGTACAGACAGAAAGCTGAGTCTCAGAGCCTCGATAACTTCCCACGCTAAAGTGTATGGCAGAGCAGGGACTTCCATCAGCTGTCCCTAGGTTTGGCTAGCATTAGCCACCCGTCCGCTCAAAGATAGGAGCGGGGGGCCCTGGCAGAAAACGGCAACCGCAGTCAAGAAAGCAGCCCCACGTGCGTGGAGACGACACACAGAAGAAAACCTCACCCTGACTTCAGCGGGGGTTTCATCTTGGGGGAAGATTACAAAAAAACCACGGACTTGGTCCCTTGCACCTTACAGGCACAAACATGTCCCTTTTCTTTACCCTCCCCAAGGGGTGCAGGGTGCGCAGGGGAACGCTGCAGGACAGGCAGCTCCACCGGGCACACGGGGAAGGGGCACGGACGGGGTTGGGAGCCACCTGCAGCACTCAGCTCTTTGAACCCCTCAGCCACGCCGGAGCTGCAGCTACCGGAGATGTTTAGCAGGGACTTGTAACATTTTTTTGTTTCTCAGAATGCTCTGGAGTTGCCTGGAACAGGCACAGGTCTGGTGCAGAAGCAGCGAGCCAGGGCCAATTCTCCACTTGACGTCAATCGGCACCGAGTGCCTGCCTTCAGGGGAGCAGCGCGGGGACCACCAGGCCCACAGACCTTTGGGAAAATGTATTTCTCTTTTCAACGAGTGCATTCCGTTAGACAATAAAATGAGTTGTGGTGGCAAATGGGATTTTCCTCTGGAAGTTCTGCTTCTACTTCTACCTGGTCTTAAACCCTCCCTCCTTGCTGTCCTTTAGCCAAAGCCCTGCTGCTAGAAGCACGGTGTTCCCACCAGCGGTGGGGCATGTCTGACACCAGCCGGGAAGTCCCAGCTAGACGGCACAGGAGAACCTGTTTGGTTTTGTGTCAAACCGCAACAACCATATGGATTGGAAAGATTTATTTAAATCCAGATGTTGGACCATGTCCTGCACATTTAACTGCGGAAACAGGTCACGGGCTTTTGTTGTTGTTTCTGCCGCTGTGTTTTAAAATAAAATTTCAGACCCCGTGGTTTGGAGACCTGTGGTCCATGTGCTGTAGCCCTCTGGTGCCAGCTCCTCTGAGTCTGTCCGCAGGTTCCTGCTCTGCCGACAGCTGGCAAAGAGAAGCCCCACCAAAATCAAAAGTGCCTCGGCTGGAGCTTCAGAAAACGATCCCACTTCTAGCTGCTGCTGGTGGCTCCCACAGCCCAGCACAGCACCCTCCCCAAACTGTATTAAAACACTTAAAGCAGCCAGAAATACATGATCCAGCTGCTGCTTCTGCTCCACAGCATCTGTGACCTACCTGTCCACGTCGTCTGGTTAGTTAGGACGAAAGCTTTGCACTGGGAGTAGCTGTCGCAGATCTCAATGGCTTCGTTGACGTCAAACACGGAGAGGAGGCAGCCCTTATGATGGTAAGATGGCCAGCATCTGTAGTTCTCATCAGGAATAAAAGCTTCGGGCACCCGTCTGTACTCTGCAAATAACCAGAGCAAAGCAATCGTTTCGAAAACTCCAGCAAACTGCTTGTTTTTAGCAGGCAAATTTTATTATAACAGCTTAGGAGCCGGATATATGACGGAAAAGGTGGTGGGCTCGACTGTACCAGCCCCGGTTTACTCCCAAACGTGTTTATAGCTCTGCACCTTACTTTCCTTTTCCTTTCCTCCTTTCTTCTTCTCACCTTTTTTCTCCAGAAAGCGTCTGTAAATAGTCTGTGCACAAACCCCTTTCCCCTTCCCCACCGCGTAGGCGAGGCTTTGGTTTTATGAGGAGTTTTACAGGAAGAATGTCCCATTGAATAAACAGCATCCACTTGAATGAACTGACTCACTGTCCTACTTCTTAACAGTGAGCGGGATTGTCGGGGTGAGACCCGACCAGGCGTTCCCAGCCCTCCCTCTCCCTCAGAAGAGCATGCTATTTTCCTCCGGCTCCTTTAGACAAGGAAGAAAAGACAGGCTTTTAATTAAGCAAACTTTTTTTGCTCGCTCAGATTAGCACAAAAGGGGAGTCGCTTTGATGGGCCCCCGAAGAGGCGGGGGGGGGAAGGAGCGGGAGCATGTCAGCGCCGTCCTCGCCCAGCGCCTCCGCGCTGCCCTGCCGATTACTCCTCTCCCTTGGCTGCCGTTCAGTCTCACTTGCCTTTATGAGCTGCCTCTTGTTCTCTGTGCGCAGCTCCTCTCACTTTCCCAGCCGCTGACGGGGGGGTTCTCTAATGAATGCATCGGCAAATTCAACTAATCATTTATAAACATTTCTATTTAGCCTCCAGACGCACAAATTGACGGTTCCCGCCTTGCCTCTCCCCCCCACATCCTATTCAAAAAAAGAAATACATTCTATATTTCTTCTAATTGTATCTATTATGGAAACCAGAGCTGCCGGCCCTGACTCACAGCCTATTCTTAAGTCACTTTAGTTCAGGCATTTTCTGCCTGACGTTGCAGATTCAGCCTGCTACTATTTCAGACAGCACATTGTACCAACACCACCGAGTCAAAGGCGAGTCCATCTACTACTCTAAACTGCCAGCATTTCAACTGGGAAAAGAAGTTCACATCCACAAGTGCTCATTCACACCACATTCACAGCCTGAAATAGTGGGAAACAAATGCAGTCAATGCATTTACTTTTTTTTTAAGCCTGGCTCATTAAAAGCATCATAAGAAACATTCACAGAGAAGCAGCAAAATCAGAGCCGATCATGTCTCACTTAAATCAAAAGCAAAAAAGTTGTCATTAATTCAGAAAATGCAGGCTCACACAGACGAAGAAAAAACAACCAAAATAAAAATGCAGTTTTACATTACAAATGGTCACGTCTCCATCAAAAACATATGTATTTCTTCTGCAGAACAGTCACAGCATAAATCAAACTGCTACTGGCTGGATAGGTGAAGTGCCTTTTTTTTTTTTTTAATTTCTGTATCAACTGTACAGTGCAACAGCAATAATTGAATGTAGCTGAATAATATCCTCTTATCCCTGTATGGTAACTGCTGAGTATCGATTTGTACCTCACAGCCAAGGTCAGTAAAATGATATGTGCAAATGAAACGCAAAAAATCAATTCCCCGTTTTCGGTGCCATATACAACTCTGTGTGTCAGTGTGCGTGCCACATTGACAAGATACAAAATGTGACCACGCATAACTTTTCTTCGCACCTAACACTGCACTGCGCCAAACCCCACACCACAGAGGATGTTCACAGAAGGATGGCACTGGCTGTAGCAGAAGAGGACGAAGCATCGGCTTGATTCTCCGTGCCAGCAGGGACCATGCCCTGGCCCTTCCCACGGATGCTCTCAGAGCCTGCCAGTCTCCGCGCCGGGGCTGGGAGGGAGCTGCAGCATCCCTCTGCGCACCGTCAGGGCACTAAGCAGAGCAGCCCTACGTCACGTTGTGTGTTTTCCTCCATGCAAGGCAGGAGCCCATCTGGAAGACCCTTATTTTGAATTATCACTCAATTTTTAAACTCTTCTGCATGCAGATATGCCTCTTAATATCCCTACAGCACTTACTTTCTTCTCAACGCTGTTTCCAGTAGAGCTGTCAGGGGTTAGGGTCTCCGCTGACGTAAACAGATTTCAAAAGAGCAGCAGTGATTTATGTGACCTGAGGGTCTGTCAGAGGTAGGAGATAAAGTTCTCCCTTTCCATTGACTTTTTCAAGGTGTCCAAGCCAGGTAAATCATTTGGGCAGCTTAGACACACTAATCAACAGAGTTGGGCCAGCAATAACTGCGATGGTGATGGTGTAGGCGAGGTCCTGGCTTGCGGGTGGCAGACGGGATGGAAACCTCCATGCCAGTACTTAGGGTGGTCTCACCATGCAGCAGAGCCCTTTGGCTGTCCCTATTCTCCTTGCCTCTCCCCTCCAACTCCTACACGAGGGAAACCACCACCATCTGCAATGCCTCACGGGAACAGGGCAGCAAAACAGGTACGCAGCAGCACGACCCACACGCAAAGAGCATTTTCCTTGGCTGGGAGATCACCAAGTGCCAGACAGGTGAAAATACAGCCACTGGAGACTAAGTGAAAGCACGGAGGCACACGGGCTCCACAAAGGCAGCCTCTGGCAGCTCCCCCGAACTGGCACAGGCCGCTGAATGCCCGCAGTCTTGGGACCTGAGCCTCCTGCCTACGCTGCCTGCGGGGAGGGGAGCAGGATGCAGCGAGGGGGAAAAGCAGGAAGGCAGCCCCTCTCCCCACTGGCACGGCAGGCAGCAGGGATGGTTGCCCAGGAGCGCCTTTGCCTGGGAGCACCCTGATGGGAAGGTGGCCACGAGGCACAGAGAGCGGGACACGCGATGGCCCTGCACCCTGGCTCATGCTCCCAAACCAGCCAGGCGCTCCCGCTGCCCTGGGAAGCCAACACGGGATCTCCTCTTAAACTATTACAGTCAGAACCGATCAGAAACTCACTGTGACACCAACTGAGCGCTGGTCTGAGAAAACCCCATTTCTCTCCAAAACTCACTTGATCTCGAGCAGAGCAAGGTAGCTGCCTTCCCTGTTTGCACGGCGAAGGCAAATATCCCAGGAATCTCTTGTTTACACAGCGACAAATTAGGGAGCTGACCCCTTAGCCCTTATTTGTACGAGTTGTGGAGACATGCACTCCTCTCACATGAACGAGAAGGGCACTCCTGAAGGATGCCCCTCCGTCGAGACGTACCCCGGCAATGCCAGACACCTCCTGCTCCTTCTTGCCCTCCATTAGCCCCAGCCAGCAGGACAGCGGGGCTTCCCCTCCGCCTTTAAACCATCACCCTCGTCACTACAGTGCAGTTACTTGCTCAATTAAGCAATACTCCACTGGTTTAGAGACAGCTCCAGCTCAGGTTTTTGTCCTGCCAAGACCTGAAACTTGCTTAAATGGAGTCCGTGGAATTTGAAGGCTCACGGCAGTAAATCACATCATAAAAAGGTCAAAGTTCTGGTCGATTTCCAGACTAATGGTGTTTAAAACCAATAAATACTTGCCTAATACTATAAATGCAGCCATAAATTTACACTTTTGCATACATACACGTAGCTTGACACAGAGTACATAAAGTCTATCAAGGTAATGGCAAGGAATAGATCAGAGAAATGCAAGACACTCCTACCAGTATCACAACGGAAAAAGGAATCCTTTTCTCCATCTATGGATTTTGTGAGGATTGAAGCAAATAAATGTAATGCAGTAAGCCTGATCTTGATGTCACTTATGACAGATTTACTCCAGCTTAGCATATGGGAGCTGATTTGCTGCTCACAGTTACACAAATAAATCCCACCAGGAACCATCTGTCCTGCCCTGTAAACATTTTGAAACTTTAAAATCTCTTGCTATGCTGAATCTGGGCAATCCTCAAAAGTTTTGGTTTGCGATATTTTTAATAGTTTGAAAATATTTTTACAAGTTTGCTCTGGTCAATCAAAACACACTGTTTCTATCAGGCCAAAATCTTCTTAAAAGTTTCTCTACAGTGCTAGCCAGCCCCCACAACAGCCACAGCGATTTCCCAAACGAGCACCTTCTCGTGACAGGTAAGAGAGGCGTCTTTAAAAGTAATGTGCAGCATCACTGACTGATGCAAGAGCTACAAAAGAAAGCTAATGCTTTAAAATCTTATTCTAATTTTTTTTCCATCAAAAATCACCTGCATTGTCCCAAAGCCAACTACAATCTATAAACATACTCATTTTCACTGTACTAGACTGAATCATATAAATAACTCCACAAGTATATAATAAAATATGTGAAACCGCCTGTGGTTTCCCCCTTTTAGCTTGTTTGAATCACCCAAAATCTGACTTTAATCAGTCCTAATGACCGTTTATTTCAGCCCCAGCAGCCAGATTGCATTTTTACTACCAAGTATACAGCTACTCGTTGGAAATTTGCCCAGTTCTCTTTTCTAGTTATCACCTGCCAATACACCATGGGTCAATGACACAGAGGCAGTAATGGTCATCCTTGAGAGAGAAATCACGTTACTCCTTTTCTTCCACTCTCGAGAGGAGCACTGGCAGTCGATTCTGGATTTGCTTTTAATTGCTTTGCTTACAAGTAAGCAAAAAGAGCCTGATCTTGCCAATCTCAGCAAAAAGCGGTATTGAGCGGTGTTTTGCTCTACAAACAGTCCCCACCAATTCCCAGGGAGCTTAAGCAGAACAGAATCGGAACCCAAATAGACAATAATACACTTATGTTTTTAGTACGCTTCATTTTATGCTGAAGTTTTCCTCATGCTTCAATGCCTCCCATTTAAACATGCTCCTGACAACAAGCCTCGCAAAGCCGCACGCGCAGTTGCGCTACGGCAAGCTATTTTTTGGAACGCCGAGAAAACGACACGCTAGGCGTATGCCGCGTGCCTCTGCTTTCAATCATTTCTGACGAATCCCAACTGTTTGGAAGGACAGACAGGCCTGGCAGGACAGGGCTTTGCCATCAGACCGGCAGATAGCCCCGCTCCTCTGGTGAGTATTTCCGTCCTTTGGCTGTTTCCCGCGCGCGCGCGGGCGGGCGGGAAGCGAAGGAAGGCTCGCCTCTTTTTATATGCTTCTATTGTGCTTACACTAGAGCCATATTTAAATCGGTATGCAGGCTGTCACCGAAACACAAATAAATACGGAGAAGAACGACATGTTCCCTTACATTTTATTCCCATTAACAGGACACAGCTGCAGCGCTTTCCCTGCCTCGTGCCCCACGTCCCGGGGCCACTCACCGGGCTGCTGAGCTGCTCTGCACCCACGGCCACCTCTGCGGCTCGCACCCATCTACTGACGGCAACTAGCCCGAACTAGTGCCACAGACACTCGTACACCGCAGCTGGCTCATAAAAACAATGATGGTGATGATGGATGAGCCAAAAGGTGTCTAGGGACGCGTGTGCGGGGTATTTAAGCTTAAAGACAGATGCCTACGGGATTTGTAAAAGATACTCGGTGACTTCTTTAGTGTTCTTGAAAGGAGCTGAGGACCTAACCCATCAGCGGGAAATGTTTTGCTGTACACTGGTGCCAAGTTGGACCTAGAGAAGTGTAGTGACAGCAGAACATGTTGCTCAGTGAACAGGGCATATGGTTTGCACGGCGCTGGAGATACGTGTGAGCAACAACCAACCAGTACAGCCCCACTGTATTTCCAGTGCCGGGCAAAGGAACCTGCTCCTGTATTCCCACGCGTGCTGGGATTGCCCGGCTGCTGATGCGGGAGTCCTCTGTGCCTGTCCCCCTCAGCTGGCCACGCAGCAGCCTTGACGTCCCAGGGAAAGAAACACCGAAGGCACCAGTGCCGGATAAAGCAGGAATCCGGGCTGCGCGATGTTCCCTGCTGAGCCTCCAAGCGCCTCCAGCAGCACACGCTTTGCCTTCGCGTTGTGGCCTGACACAGGGTGTCCAAACTGCCTCAAACAATACTCCAGCAACCTTGCAAAATTTCTCTCTCGCACATACAGATGTGCACAAACATACACACACACACACACACACACACCCCTCGACTTCAGTATTTCTCGGGTGCATTTACAATTTCCTAAGCAGGTTGCTATAGTGACCCGGCAGAATATTTTTTCAAAACACTGTTGTACTGTAAATGTTTACATACAGCATAATCCTGCCAAATTGTCTTAAGACAAAGGAAAACATGAAGTGTCTTTGCTTTATGTCCAGCCTTCCAGCTTTTTCAGCATTGCGAATGTACTTTCGACTAACAGCAGCAGCTAATTATGCCTTTCTGTGGGCTTGCACACCCCCAGGCCTAATAATGGGTCATCTATTAGCTTTAATGAATAACAAAGCTATCGGATTTACTAGTGTTAGCTGATTTCACGCATTTCTGAGTAAATTCTGAGTTAACTGAAGGGCTGGGGCTTAGCTCAAGGGCCAGACACCCAGTTGGTACAAATCAGTACGTAATAAAAATGTTGATACTGGGGCAGGACTTTACTGATGAACATCAGTAGTTTTTTTTATAGTCTTCTTAATCTGGATAATTAATGGTACGATTTAATCATTTTTAGATAACATGTGTCAGAAGAAATACATGGTTCCTGGTTTAATTCACATTTTCCTGGATTCCAGCAAGAGAGACCAACAGTCAATGGAATATAAAAGTATTTGTTCATGGTGTTGTTTTAAACACTGTAATGTTCCTATATCAACATTAACAGTAGTGTGATTTATGATTACAGAACACATAACGTAGCTATCGAATGTCTCCCACGCCTCTACTCTGTTTCTAAGATACTAAAGCAAAGTCCAGAGCATAATATAATTTACAACACTATAAAATCTTTTACAACTGAAGCACAGTGAAAGCTTAATATCCAAGACCTTCTGTAATATGACTATGTCATCTTGTTAAACTTTATTTATGGGAACACTAGGGCTGACGAGAACTTTCTTCGTGTCACTTCCCTACTGATTATCAATATCACCTTTCTCACTTCATGGTGTTCATAGGAAGAGGTCTTCCTTTCAAAAACATAGGTTCAGATAGATAACAGACTGTTTCCTCAAAGTTTATGTTTTAGTTATGGCCTTAGATCACCTGCCCAAGATCATGATCTCTTCTTTCCTAGTATGAATTTACAGTGCTCTATCCAAGACAACGGATAATTCAAAGCATTTAGACCTAAGACAAGTTCTGAAGCACCATTTCCTGAACCTTTTGTGGTTCCTTTTCCCAAAAAAGAAAACAAAACAAAAACTTGCAATTCTTGGACCTGAATTCTCCTCTAGTTCTGCTTTTAGGATTTCAAAATAGATCACACCCCAGAAAGGCCTTATTTTGTCACAACCCTTTAGATGCCAGAGGAGACCGGCATTGTTAATTCTTGTCATTTCTACTGTTTGAGAGAGAACCCATCCTGGGAGACAAGTCACCTTGTGAGATTTCCATCATCTGGAGCAAAATCGATGCGAACTTGTGCCTGGCCAATCTTGGCACAATGGCGTACGAATGCAAAGCTCTGATTAACTCCTATCTGGCCTGAGAATCACACCATCATCTCTAGTTTTATCTTAACCTAGCACTGGGCTGGCAAACACTCTCCTTGAACTTTCATTATGCTGTAGAGCAAGGCAGAAAAGGTTGAAAAAAAAATCCACAATCTTAAAATTATTTTTTTTTTTTTGCTTTCAGAGAGCAACATAGTGTCCTCCTAGACCCCAAACAGGGCCAAAGGAGGACCTCAGCTGACAGCTTTGGAAAGTATCCCAGTTGTCCCTTTTCACCCCTGTCTCTCCCACCACCACCCATCAGGAGTTACACAAATTATCCGATCTGCTCAGCTGTTCAGCCCCGGTTTCGGCGGTCAGGACGCCAGCTCAGCTGGGAATATCCTGCCAGCGGGAAGAGGTTGCGCACTCAGACATCAGTCCTTTCCAGCACCACTGTCACCTTCTCACCGTGCCGCAGAAGAACTGCTTATTCCATAATCTGGATAATTTCTAATTAGTAATCTCTAATTCCATAATCTCTGGACTGAGAATATTGAAAATTAATTCTAGCATAGTACTCCCAGTCAAATACTGGTTGAAGAAGGAATGTGTTCAGATTAAAAGTGATACGGATGAGTAGGTAGGCATATTTTCACCCTCACAATGTAACTTCTTCATGCTTTTCTGGCAAGGAAAGGGAGCCTTAAAATAGAAATAAATTACAACCCCTTTTCTGTTTGGTTAAAGTAGCCTTAGAACAAACAAGAAACAGGCCTGCACATCTTAAAGGCATGGCAGCTAAGTCTGAAAACACATCTCATCTAAGTGTAATTTCCACTAAGATATCTGATTCCTCAGGCTTGCCATTGGTAGAGAACATTTTTCTATCAAGGAATTCAATATTACGCTCACAGTCTTTACAATGCAGACTAGCCAAACATGTTACACAGAGCATCTATGAATTTTCAACATCTTTGCTCTTGCGGTAGAGTGCCTACGTCCATGAGCCGTGTCCTACAAATAAAAAGAGCTCCTTGGACAGAAGGGCGTTACTAACCGTGAACACGGGTAGCAGATTCTGCGTTATATTATCCAGGACTCCACGGAATTAAACTAACACAAAAATGTGTAATTATTACAGTAGCCAAATATACATGGAGCTCTGCTCCATATTTGTAGAAACCTGCACAGTTACATTTACTAGCGCTGTCCTAAGCTTCTCTCCCTGAGATTCTTTATAAACATGACAGCCCTCTAAAATTCAAAACTTCATCTTGTCCTGATATGGCAGTTAAATCTGGAATCAACCAGCATCACAGAAAAACTTCAGCCCTCCTGGCACTTCTTCAACAAAGGACGTGTTTGTACTATTGATTGTACTGCTGAAAATAATTTTGCTGTGTTGACAGGCATCACTCAGCACAGATTCTGATGAAAAGCTGAAAATTAGAAAGTTAAATGAACACCTGCAACAATTTTCCTGCCAATTTTACAACAAAATAAATATTGAATTATTCTGATAAGTGGGTCAAATTCATCCCTGGTGTCATGGCCCTTTGAGGTTAACAGCGCTACGACAGGAATGAATTTGGCTCCTGTGTCTCCTTCACAGAGCAAATGCTTCACTGAACTTTTCAAACCCCCTGTGCCAACATTCATCTTCATTTAGAACCCATCTTTCCCTCTTTACTGAGCTTTTGCAGCAAAGCCATAATTTTCCTATCAACTTGCAGTCAATTATGTTGACAGTTTGACATGAATATTGTACGTACACAAAAATAATTTGCAAAACAGCTTTTTCAATTGTTAGACTTAACAGTCATTTCCATCATACATAATCTTCTTTGACGTCTATAATTCCACAAGCTATCCATCCGGGAAGAATATGCATCCCCCCGTATCATAGCTGCTTGAATAGCATTTTACATACCTGTGGTACTGCAGAGATTTTATGAAAAAACTACTATTATGCAGCTTTGTCTTCATCCTGCCCTTTTCTTTTTTTTTTCTTTTTTATTCTATTGCTGGCAGACAGCTGAGGGACACCTTATTTTTCTCTTGCAAAGCAAGCAAAAATTTTATTCTTCCAATCTACAAGTGCTTACACAGCAAGAAATTCCCGTAAGTCCCAGGAACTCCACAGAGGGTTACAGTATCTTCATGAGATCCCCCCCAATTCATGTTTGGGCAGGTTCTGGTACTCCAACAGCAGAGAAGTGTGTGGATGCGTTGAAATTTTGCACAGGTCTGCTATGGAGAGCAACGCTCTGCTGGATTTCCTTATCCCTATTACAGCCTGCTCGCACCTATGGACGGGCAGCTACCTCATTTAGGAGAAGGGCTTCAGAAGGCATCCAGGAAGCACAAAGCAGACAACAGATTATCATGTGCATGATTTCAAGGGCCATCAAGCCCCATTTTCTGCACATTTGCCCTTTCAAACCTCAAAATAAGGACAAAGTCTCTGATTTTAAATTTCGAGAAAGACTACCTTACCAGCTTTCGGCATCCGGGTCGTATTCTGTAGGTACTCTCCACTCTTATATAGATTCAAAACTCTCTCTAGCTGAGCAGCCGTCTCATCTATTCCCCAGTGAAGTTCTCCTTTAAAAGCACAGAAAGAGAATGAGTTAGATGAGGAGCAACCTGCACGGGACAAAACGAGGTTGCATTCGAATAAAGCCCTAAGCATCAGAGCCCAGCCGTGCCCTGCTCTGTGGCCGCCTTGTGATGTGGACGTGAAATCCCTGAGTTACTACAACATGGGGTTTCCAACCTGACATGCACCAGACATGTCAAAGGCTGCCTCGTCCAGCTGGGACCGCCAGGCCTGTGGGCAGGAAACACTACTGTGGTGAGCTCCCCACAAGCGACGAACTTCAGCCAATATAGGGAACTCCAGAGGCTTTGCACGTTAATTAGCTATAGCCCAGCATCATTAACTTCCCCATTGAAAGCACATAGTACAAGGTATAAAACCCCTGGAACAATGCACCGAAAAGCCTCAAATCAGATTTACCGGCACATGCAACTCCTCTTGTCCCAAAGGCGCTACCTTGGTAATTAGTAAAGATTAGGAAGGAATTCTTTACGGTGAGGGTGGTGAGGCACTGGAACAGGTTGCCCAGAGAAGTTGTGGATGCCCCATCCCTGGAGGTGTTCAAGGCCAGGCTGGATGGGGCTTTGAGCAACCTGGTCTAGTGGGAGGTGTCCCTGCCCATGGCAGGGGGTGGAACTAGATGATCTTTAAGGTCCCTTCCAACCCAAACTATTCTGTGATTCTATGATTCTACAGTCTTTGGTAATGTCACTTGCCTCTGGCTTCTGAGGTATAAAAGCACCACTGCTACCATTGACAATGAGGAAGTGTTTTTATCACTAAAATTCCCCTTGCCAGAAATAGGGGTACCTTCAGATCCCTCAAGGAATTGGATTCTGACACTGTTCACCACAGTGCTGAGGTGTCAGAAGGAAGTAAATACCTCTGTGAAGCCTACATAAAATCTCAAAATGGGATTTCTCTGGTATACAGGGCCATTCTTGCCTTCTCTGTATGGGGGAAATTTTATCCTGAATAGAAAAACAATCTGGTTCTATTGCAGTGAACATAAAAGCAGCATCCCCCACATCCCAAATGTGATAGTCACGCTGAAAAAGGACATACTTGGCATTACCATGTTTACTGTGATTACCTGTTGCATTGACTATCTTATCCAGTAATGGTCTCAGTGAGGATGGAGCACTGTGTGGAAGAAGATACGTAAAAAAAAACCTGCAATGGAAAAGTAACCCATATTGAAAAATTAAAAAAAAAAAAAAAAAAGAGTTTACAAATGTCTGGTAACTACTGAACAACATAAGGAATAAAATTCCTATTGCTTAAAAGCCACTGACCTATTCAGGAAATATAATTATATTCTATAGTCAAATAAATATATAGCTGAGACTATTCAGGCAGCTGCCTGGCATACCTAGACCATGCTGTTATATACAATGCTGCCTTGTAACCACGTGTAAATGTTCCATTAATACAGAAATTTGCTATGAAGCCCTGTGGATTGTGATGATTTGCAAAGCTGTCTGTACTTTAACAAACTAAAAGGATGCCATCAATCCCAGAAGTCCTGGTGGGTTTTTTTTTCCAAACCTTGAAAGTATATAAATCAAGTTTCTGTTCATTTCAAATAATTGACTATTATTTTCTTTTCTACAGTTTTCTTAGAATTTCAAATGAATTGCGAGGAGAAAGCCTTCTTCTGTTGTTTTAATGCCACTGCAATTCAGAATGTCTTCTCTGTTCTCATCATTATCTAAAGTCAAGGTGTGTTCATGTAGATATTCATCGATGGATGCACATTCTGCATTTTAACATTTTAACAATTTTACAATTACAAAAGAAAAAACAATAAGCCTTTACCATCACTTGAAGTACCCTTAATTTTCACATCGTTCTTTAAATTTCTATTACTTTGCCAATATTACTACCCATTGCAAACTCAGTGTCACAACAACCTAAGATAGAGATGGACAGTTCAGGATCTGACAATATAAACAGAACTATCAGACATAAGTATTAGGCAACACGCAGAACAGGAACACAACTGGGAAATTGCCCTGCTTTACACATAACCTGCAAAGTAGATGTTTTTTCATATACAGAGACCACATTGTCAAACAGAAATCTCCAGGGACTCACGCTCAGGAGGGAGACTAGCAGATGTCTTACATAAGCACAAATTAAAAAATTAAGTTACCAACAGCAAAAATCGATCATAGACACAGGTATTATTGAGCTGACACATTCCACTTACACAACGAATATTCCCTTGAGATTTTAACTCCCTTTTTCATATCTTATAAATATTATTTATAAATAAATAATATAAAAATAAAATGAATAATATAAGCGTTATTTTTGTATTAGTCATCTATTTAAATATATTTATTAAATGGGATTATCCCCAGGTAGGTTTTCTTAATGATGGGTATGAAACAGCCAATGTAAATACATCTAGAAATCTAAAGAGCAGCATAACATTTGTAATGAACAATTTGTCTGGTAAATTTTACCTCACTTTTTTTGTTTCAAGATTATCCATAAGCAGAGTCCGACTGATTGCGAGTAGTTCTTTGCAAAAATTCAGTAGTTGTCATTTACTTTGCGAAACGCTGGATGGATGCGAGTCACGGAGGTTATTGCTTTTCCGTGCCTATATAAATATACGACTTGTTCTAATGCAAACACCCACATGTGAAATTCTGACATGGAGAGACACTGGCGCCTGCACAACTTAATTGCAGGAACATTTGTTATTCATCGATTCCAGGGCCAGTGGCATCCCTTGTGATCTGCATAACACAGATTGTCAGATCCTTTTACATTTGTTCCTACAGCCTTTTTTTCCCCGCTTCTTTTTTCTTTTTGAGAACGATCTGATCTTAATTTAAGAATTGTCAATGACAGAGAATTCATTTGAGCCATTGGTTAATAATTCAAAATATTAATTATCCTTACTTTTAAAACTGTCCAGTGCTTTGAAAATTGTTCCTCCAAACATTTGGAGGAAACCCCATAGAGACACATTTGTGACAGAAGGTAACCATCTGAAAGTCAAGATGGGCCAGTTCTTGCATAGTAGAGTTTTTTCCAAAATGTTTTCTCTCCTTTAATTATTTACCTCATAAAGAAACCAGCTAGATAGGCTAATTACACTCTCAAGGCTAGGGCCTGCTGTATTTTCAAATTACAAGGGGTTTATGTGCTGTTTGACATATTGCTGCTTTTGAGTTCTACCTGACAGCACCAGCAACCCTTTCCTAAGGGCAATCTCTAACCCTACAGCAACAGAGCGCATCCACGAAAATATGCAATTAGCCTATACCTAATGACCTGAAGATTTAGCCTTCTAAGGCAAGCGCAGAGTTTGTTGCTAATGCCCTCGCGTAGGTGGGCGCAGCCTACTACAGCGTGGATCTGCTCTTGAACAAAACCCCACTGTCTCTACCGGATTAAGCAAAAGCAGGGGCTGAAAACACCGGGGCACTGCGTGTGTGCGTTACACACCGCTGCGCGGCTCAAAGGCAATATTAAGAATTGTAACAGAAAAAGACCGCTTCCTTCAGCGAGCGCAGCAACCTGCCGCAAGCCCACCGCACCGCAGACGTGTCGCCACTTATGACCGAGATGGATGGGTGCCTACTGAAGGTTTCGTAGCCAGACCAGTAAAACGGTCTTAACCAAAAGCTAGCAAGCTAAGCAAGATCTTTAAGCCAAGCAAATGGAAGCGGAAAATTTTTGCAGGACACACCGAAAACTGCGCTGCACAACTGCAGATGGCTGTCATGTGGTGCAGCCCACTTCAGTGTGGTCAGCTAATGCAACACACATGCTGGTGAGCGCCCTGGGACCACAGCAGAAGACTCTCTTCGGAGCAGCCTCTCCTCGCTGTGGTCTGGCAGGCAGTGAATGGCATGATACTTGAAAGGGAAGTCTGAGAAATGAGCACACCATTACAGCGTTGCTTTGAGACCCTCCTATCTGCAACAGAGAAGGTGGCTGCCTGCCCCACCAGCGCCCGTCAGCCAAAGCGGTGGAGGCAGGAGCGCGGCACTGAGCATCGACTACCAGCTCCCTGGAAAGCAGCAATATGGCCCCCCCCAGCATCCCGGACCAGCCCTCCACGGGGAGCAATGGCCAATGGGGGAGAGCCGAGACCACAAACACAGAGCCGTCACCCAGAAAGACTCCCCCTGCAAATGCGGAGAAACCTTTAAAATCAAATTTGGAAGATGGACGTGTTGGGTGAACGCTTTCTTCAGCGTGGCCAATTGGCCCGGCATGGCTGGTCACCTCCACATCCCCCATCACAGGCATGGTGCTGCTGCAGAGTGGGAGCAGCACCGGGAGACAGTCCACCAGTGCCTGCCCACGCAGAGACCAGGGGCTCAGGCAGGAGGAGGGCGAAAAGGAGCACCCCCAGCTGTCACAGGTTTGGCATTAGGCCCCAGATGGTCAGCGCCTGAGGGTGCTCTTTGGGGCGCCGCAGCTGCACCGGGGACTGGTAGGGCCCTTCCACGGCGGGGAGCTCCGAGATGGAGCCCAGGACAAGAGCTGAGCTCTAACTCTGCCTCGGCCCTCTCCTCAGCCAGTGGTGGAAAAGGCATGACGACCT
Source organism: Anarhynchus alexandrinus (assembly GCA_008711295.1). Lineage (NCBI taxonomy): Eukaryota > Metazoa > Chordata > Aves > Charadriiformes > Charadriidae > Anarhynchus > Anarhynchus alexandrinus. The sequence continues at coordinate 640,458 of VUYV01000112.1, forward strand.
CTCTCAACTCACACTGAGGAAGAGCTGCCCAAATGGCCTCAGCACAGAGCTAACGGGCCCCCACCTCCACAGGTACCTTTGTTTCGCTCATATGAAAATCTCTACTTGGGTGAAGAACTCAGTGGAATGGAACCAACGTAAAATTAGACTAGAAGCAGTGAATCACGCTCAAAGCATGCAAAACATATCAAAAGTTATAAATGCTATGTTTTTTCACAAACAAAACAATTATTCATGGCTTCAGTTACTCTTGGGTAGCGGTTCTGAGACAATACGTACCCATTGATGTGAATAACTATAGAGGGTTCTGGAGACTTTTTGCCCGCTCTTAATTCTCTTTCACCTTATCCAATCACGCACCTGTAGGCGTTGTAGAGATTCCTCTTCTCATTCATACTCTCACACCGTCCCTCAACCGAACAGGGCAGGGTGAAGTTCCTGGCGGGGAATTCCATGAAGCAGTCGCTGTTACTGGTGCAAGAGCTCTCCTCAATGCTGGCATCGTCCAGATCCGTCACCTTCAGTTCCCCATCCACAATCACAAACTGCCGAGGGCGAAAATCCAGTAATGTCACAGAGCCCAGAGGAGAGTGAGCCAAATAATGCAGAAGCCGAACTAAGCTGAGACATATCTGAAATGCAAAAACGTGGGTACCTTGAGTTATTTTCAAAGTATATACAGGAAACCACTTTAGCTGAAGATAGGTTCATAAATATATCACTTAACATAAGGGTTATAACTTATCCTCAGAACTGAATCCTGCAACTAAGGTATTTTTCATAGGATTAACATAGTTGATTGTAAAACCCTTAGAGACTTGAAACAAAAATAAGCTTCTTTACCAGTGCTTTCCCACACTATTCTTGAAGCAGGGCTCATTGTTGCTATTCTTACTTTTATTAGAAATAAAAGCATTAACTTTTAATAACACATTACGCACAGGCCTTGACCATGCAGCCTGATGCTGCTCTTTTACAAACTCCAGGTCTGGAAGTTTTGGCCAGACTGCCCCACGCCTGCGCCTGGAGCTCCAACTGCAGACGGTGTCTGTGTTGCCTCCATACTGATCCTGCCTTCTGACTGCTTTTATAATTTTTTTTTTTCCCACTGGTTCCTCTTATGTTTGCCTTTTTCCAGGGGAGAAGGAAGCAAATTCCCAGAAAGAGGAGCTCTACAGCTCCTCCATAACTCTTCATTGTGCCTCAGGGTAAACGTACATGTCCATCTACCTTGGTGGACCCTCATGTGCCACTTTGAAGTTGAGGTGGGAGCTCTGTGCTGATGCTGCACTTTTCAGCTGAAGGTTAGAAACTTGAGTAACTATTACTAGAGAGCAAACTCAATGAATGTTGAACTCAGCCCCCTTACCAAAGTACTGTTTTCAATTCTTGCATTCCTTTAGAGTCCACTATGTAACGTATTAATGTAAAAGTAGCATTAATATGAACACAGTTAAATACTGGAATTTTTATTCTATGTATTAAATTAATAACAGGTCTTATTCAGTCTAGCAAGCTTTTTATTGTTTACATAGAATCTTTGTTTTCAGTTAAAACATACTGTTAAGGCCACGTGCATTGAAGTAGTCAAATCCAAATTGAATCCCAGGGCATAAATGGTATACTCAGGGGAGCACCTAAATGCGTCCTTCCTAAGAAAGCTGAGCATGTCTGAAGTTATCCCTCACAGACCCTTTGCCTGTGGGACATTAGGACTACCATACACTTCTATAATAATTTCCCTGCTTGACCAGACTAGAGAATTTTTATCCTACTTACGGGATACCACAGTTCACACGGAGATGCCTGCAGGTGTAGATGAACCCAGGCCTGGTTATGGGATGCTAGACCTGATCACCCTTTACTTCCTCTGGAGGGACACAGGACTTGTGTACATGCCATCCTGAAATATGTTGTATATAAAAGGCGCATCCAGCCCAAACTAACCTATAATACATGTATTTTCAATTGCCAGCAAACCCAGAATTTACCTTGAATAAAACCAGTTTGTCATCTGAAATTATTGCCTTTTCTCAAACGCCAAAAAGCCCCTGCTCCTGCACTGGGAACCTCTGTGACCAACCCTGGTAGGACACTGCCCTGTGTACCTGCTGCCAGGCTGGGACTGCAAAGTCCCCCGTATGACGAGCTTTAAGCACAAAGATGAAGGCTTCACCCTGTATCACGCATCTCTGCTGAGTGCAGAGGTGTGGATCTGGGCAGCAAACTTACTGCCGAGTCCTTCAACACAAGGAAATTATTATTTGTAGGAATAAGGTCCAATATTTATGTGGCCGTTTTCAAGACTGGACCGCAAACAAGTGTCACACATCAAGAAGACATGATTTTATTTTTTCCTCCTTCTCTGCGTTAGTTGCACCCTAGATAAGCTAATGAGCATGACACTATCTAAGACGTCATTACAGCGGTCACAGGAATGTTTCATCTGTAATTCCACCTCTGTGAATCAGCTCAGCTCAGCACCTTCATCTCGTTCTTCCATCTCCCTTTTCAATTGCTCACTCAGAAATATCCATGTTGGAAGGAAACTCTCCTGTTTATTACCCATAATCTAACACATCTCTTGGTCATTTACTTTGTATGCAGTTGCCATCACAGTCCATTATGTGCATTCCCTGGATGAGATGAGCCAAAGACAGGTCCCATACTTTAGGACCTGTGACGAGCACCTCTACCGCTTACCAAGAGTGCATTTCTTTCAGGACAAGGGAGCTGAAGGTTGGCGCAGGGAACACACTTGCTCCATCTCTACGAGTAAAATAAACTCCTCCAGGGAACGTTCCTGGGCACAGAACCTTAATCCCACACACACGCTTGCTCGCACGGTCTCTGGCCCGGGTCTGATGGGGACCAAGGCTGCTCTCCCACACCATCCCCGGGCAGGACCCAGAAGGCAGCACGGCCCAGGGACCATTTCTGACCAGCACCCTGTGTGCAGCCACCCGCCCTTCAGAGAGCGCCAGCATTCAGTAGTACAGACATGGGCTGCACCTTGCTGGTTCGTCTCCAAAATCAGTTGGGCGCACTCTTAATTTCCTGGTAGAGATGTAGCCATGCAATCCAAAGCGGTTTAGACGAAGACTGCTGCTGCCTCACAATGTCTTAGGGAGTGAGTTAACCTCAGCCGACGACACGTCCCAATATACACTGAGCGAGACAGCGCTGTCGTGATCAAAGCATTGCTGCAGTCTGGCTTCATTTTGGACAAATTAAGTGCGACCTCCGTGCTCCTGGTAAATTGCCAACGCAGTGGACAACCCAGGTTTGAGATTTGTGTACATTTATTTCACTCTTCCCCCAGTAAAAGACGAACAGAGCAGGAAGCAGTAGAAAACAATTCTAAAACCAACCTATGATAAGGATCAGCAGAGAAATGTAACATCCTCCTATTGTTTAAATCCCAGTTGCAGAGCACAACGCTCAACGCCAAAAATCCCAGGCCTTGAGCTTTTACCAAGTAAGAAATGTTTGAAGATACCATGTAAAAAGCATATAAGCGGCTACAATTAGATAACATCAACAGACAAAATAGCACAATATCTTAAACACCGCAGAAAGGGAGTGCTTAATGTTGTTTCTAAACCAAGATGTAATCATACACAACGCAAACATTTAATAAACACGAATTTCACTGTATAGTACATAACCCCTGCTTCATGCTTGATGTTATTTTGTGTTCATCACTCTCTTAAAAGTCCTTTTAAAACAGTTGTTACTCACTCGAAATCTGTCTTCCCAGGAAGTCTGTAAAAGCTGAATCATCTCTAAAGGCGAGCCCAGTTCAGTGATGGTCGTCAGTGTGTCTGGGATGTCATTGCTGTCTTGGTAGCAATAGCCATAGAGCTGAAAAAAATCACAACCAGGCAATATCAATGTAACGTGTCTCGGCACGCTTTTATGTTTCTCCCTGGATGAGGCGCAAAGTAAGCGTTTCTTACAGGGCTCTGAGCTCTACATGCTGTATTGCCTTGAAGTCGTCCCCCCAACAGCTTTTGGGTCCTCTCCTTTGAGGAACACTCCCTTGAAACTGCCCAGTTAGCGAGCAGAGTCTCTTGTAGGCATCATGCAGCGCAAGGCCAGTGAAGTGCCCCCTGCACACCCCTCTGTACAGCATCTTATCTCAATTAATGTTTAAGAAAAATAAAAATAAAAATTAAAATATCCATGAATGCAGAAACAGAATTCTCTCTGAGGAAAATCAGTTTAGCCTGTGCAATACCTGGCTAAATAAGACTGATTTTCTGCTTAAAAGACATCACAAAATAGCTTTTAATGACATTTCCCATAGGACTACTGCTTGTGCATTGAGTGGCAATGTGTATTTCAATGACACAGTAGCTTGAAAAGCAATTGAAATGCCAAAACTTATCTTTTTCCAGCCAGACATTGCCTCTTGCTATACTTGATGGACTTTTGCGTGCAGTATCGTTACAGAAGGGCAAATACTCCAAAACATTATCTGCCAGTAGCTTCTTCAATTTAAAAGCATTTAAATGGCAATTTCGGCTATGCTCCAGCTCCTTCTCGTATTTGCTTTCCAAGGACATTTGAATGATTAATTTTCACTTGCACAAATAATTGCACAAGAAGAATATTTAAAGACTGTGGAGAAGCGATGTCTTGCTTTATATGGAGTGGGACAACGTCTGACAGGGCTGGGGGGACAGGCTTTTACAAACTCCCTGCCAAGCCCTGGCAGAAAGGCAGTTAAATGAGCCTGATAAGGATCTGATTGCAACTTTCTTGCCAGAACAGCATGCACATGAAATAAAATTAAATGTAATCTCTGCCCCCAGTCAAATAAACCATACAGTAAAAGGGTCTGTGTGAAGACACAGCATTAAAAAAAAAATGCCCCGCTGCTATTCCTCTACTGCCTTGCCCTGAGTTATCTGGCTTTTTTAAGAAAGCTCAGGGAAGATGATGAGGGTGCCCTCCGAGCTGAGGGGACTCGGACATGGCCCTGCAGAAGAAGCCAGGCTCGTGCAGACCAGGACGGGGACCGACCCTAATTCACCAGGAAAGCAGAGAGCCAGACTAGCGAGTGCCATCGCTGTTGTGAGGCTGAACACAACCGCTGCGAGCAGATTCGAGTGTCCAGCACGTTCTTACGCCTTGGGACCCTCCCAGACAGAAAAAGCAAAGACCAGGCTAAAAGTCAGCAAATGCGGGATTTGTTACGAACCGTTCTGCTAGCTCTGACTGTAGCTGTCTACATTTAAACAAAAAAAAGGGTGCCAAAAAATGTAAAAGAAGTAAACAATTTTTCTTTTTGGTGTAAAAACGGCGCTGTATTTCAAAACAGCTGCTTAAACACGGACATTAACCTAAACAAAAAAAGAGCTAGAAGATTTTATTTTAAAACATGCTGAAAAGATTTTGGCCTCGATGCACAACAGAGAATTTGTGAGAGATGCCGATACGAACACTTGAAACAGGAAAAGGGACCTTTCTCTTTACTGCCACAACCACAACAAAGACTGCAAAAGCAATCATTTCTTAATCTAGAGCCATTCACACCGGACTTGGGTTTGTTCCTTATCATCTGTGATACCGTTTCTGTGCAGCTTATTGACAGGAGTTAAATCTTTATGTGCTGCAAACTATCTTAGAGGATCACATCAGTACGATTCTGCTTAAGCCTTCTGAACTAACAAAAAAATGAAATGAAATTAAAATATTAATACAATATATATCTTTTCTCAGAGACAAGCTGGAGTCTGCAGTTCTTACTAGGTATTTCGCGCCTCTCATGTAGGGGCAGACTAAGAGGGCAGGATGAAGCTCGGTAAGTTTGAAAACCCTCACTTCTGAGTGTCAAAATCTAACATCTGCTTCTCTATCATCTGCACAGTTCAGCTCTTGTCTTTAGCACATCGGGGAAAAAGACGGAAGGGAAATTAGCAAACAATCCTGACTGGGAAACGACAGTATCGCACCAACTGTCGGTTCACAGCAACGCTGGATACAACAAAAGGTATCAGTCTTCATTAAACATTCCCAACGTTCGTGAAAACCATTCCAGGAATAGAAATACAGAAGACAAACAAGAATTATACATTCACTTGATTATAAAAACATAATACATGCATGGCTGTGCACACTAAATACTGGGAAATTAGTCTTATTATCTATGTATGTGCCTATGAACTCGTAAATAGAAATGAATTACAGTATCTCTTTGTGTCTACTTTATCTCAATCCATGAATGCCAATAGTAATAATAACGATTAAGATTTGTTCTCAGAGAGCTGGAACTTTGCTCATAAGTAATTATTTCATTTTAGTATCCAATTTGTACCTTGGCAAAAGCCTTCACTGCCCGAGTAGCTGAGTATTTGGTGTATATTTTACTATATTAATACACATTTAATCACTTCAGTCATTGTGACAGCTTAAATGACCTGATCCAGTTCTGGTTTCATATTAAATTGCTCTTTATTCTCACAAGAAATTTTTTTTGCATGAGTACTGCTGAACTTAATCAATCTTAAAAGCTGAAAAACACAGTACTGTGCAAGTTAGTGTAGGTCTAACTCAAAAAATATATAATCTACCCTGAGCTCTTTATTGCTTCTACTTAAGTGAAACCTCTCCAGATGCAGTGTTATTGCATAATTATATAGAGTTATAAAAGCACAGAAGTCTGAGATATAAAGGATTTATTGGGCCACATTTATACTTTTCTAAACGAACTCCTGAAACTAAATGCAAAAATGCACATGTAATTACATGGCCATATTTGTATGTGCAATTACCATGATTACAAACTGGGCAAGTCCCAACAGCCAGTTAAGCATCTAAAATGGTTACATTCATCCCCTCCTGATGAACCACCACCCAGCATACAGATGTTACAAAATACAGAATATATATATAGACGCAAAATATTCCAAGACGTGGAATATTCTCAGGCCTTTCTTTTAAGAAGCCAAATTATTAAGACACAGAAACAACAAGTACAGAGGTACTGCCCAAAATACTTTTTTTTTTTCCCTTCCTTTTTGTTTTTGTTCAATCCATTTTAAGGTCTGAAATCAGACAAAATGGTTTGTATTCCCAGACGGTGAAGTAAGAAACAGATAGCTGGATGCATACAACAACAAGAAAAATAACCACACGGGGAAACTGAATATAGCTGGAAGCAAAAGATGAGCCAAAATATCTCTTCTATCTGAAATTCTATTAGCTTGGACATCATTCTCAGCATCGCAGAGCTACACTTTAGATATATTCAAGAGTGATGGTTTTCATACGCCTTTTCAGCATGGTTCCAATTAAACGAATGGAAAGAAATACAACCCCACATCTTTTAGCTATCTCCAGTCACTGCGTTTAAACGCCACCCCAATATTGCGTAGAATCTAATAGCAAACAGTCCCAATATCGGGATGCCTTTGTGTCTGGTGAGGAAAACGTATGCCAGATATGAAATGCTGACCTGTTCTCACATCGTGTGCCGTAATTCATTCCGAGTAGCCCCGTTTACCGAACCCTTCCCTCGCTGTTTGGATTTTCTCAGCCATAAAGGCTCGGTCCTGGCGTTAAGTCCCTGTGCACCCAAAACTCCCACTGACCTGGAGAGTTTTTAGGCACGCTGGGCACGCAGGGTCAGCCCCGGCCAAAGTTATATGGCTTTGTAGGAGCCCATGTCCCTACAGCCGGTCGCTTCACCTCCCTTTACAACTCCCTTCTACTACAAATGATGGGGACAGAGGTGCCCCTTTCAGAGGAGCTGGGGCCTGGGGGGGGAAGGAGGGAAGGCGAAAGCAGAGGTCAGCCCCTACACAAAAGCCGACAAGCTTACTGAATAAAAACACAAAATAAAGGAGCTTATTAAGCTGTCATCAGCAGGGTAAGGCTGTGCAAACAGCGGGCCCTCCCGCATTAGCGCGGGCACCCTAGCTGCATTTTCAGAAAAATAAATGTCAAGCCAGAACCTCCGCCGCAGCGCTGCATTTCATTGAGAGAGGTTGCTCAGTCGGGAAGGGTTGGACGGACCACCTTCCCCGAGCGGGGCTGTGCCGGCCGGGCTCTGCTCCGTGGCAGGAGAGTTGCCGCCCCGGCTACCGGAGGGCAAAACTCCCCTGTACCATTTCCCATTTCCCTAAAAACTACAACACGTTGTGAGTCTTTTTCTTTGCCTTGCTAGTTTTTCGCAATCTTTAGATTTCTTCTACAAGCACAAAAGCTGGAAAATTCCCCCTTTTTTCTTTAATGAACGTGAGATTTCCATGACTCCAGGAACGGGAACTTCGAGAACACCACTACCAGCTGTAATATAAGTGAGAGGCTCAACTGCATTACACCAGAAGTAATTTCTAGAAACCTATTTCTCTTCTCTTTTAATTTGGACTTGTCCAAACTTACCATACTATGGCCTAACTGCTCCCCACAGTAGAAAAGTACAATTAAAAAAAAAAAAAATCTCACTTTTATTAAGAGCAACAGTAGTCAATGCTTGCCACAGCCTTTAATTTCAAAAATGCATGGACACAGGGTTACCTAATCAAAACTGGTTGTGTCGAGACTGTATTTTGTAGTGACTTGGAGCCCAGGGGAAATAAACTCCCACTGACGTTGGTAGCCATTTGACAAGCCATTTGTTTGAGCTGCTACTTGTCAAAACCAGAACACCCCATTTTAGAAACTCTTCTACTTTATTGCTATCAAAGTGAATGTAGTATTTTTTATGCAACCAATCCTTGGATTCACCTTTCATTCCTGGAGCACTGGGGCAGTCCCTGCCAGAGAAGGAACATACAGCACTGCCTGATACAGCTATGATTTACCCGATACATGATGGGAGATGTTTATGTCACTCTAAAATCTAATAATCCCTCGGCTTTTAAATATTTTCCTTCATTGCTGACGATATACACATATAAAAATATACACACAAGCACATATATATGTATATATTTGTATATGTGTATTTCTATATGTAATATATACACACAATATTTCTATCTGTATTTTAATGTGGTTTTACATATATAAACATATTAAAATATTTTTATATATTGCCACACCTACTCAGCCCAAAAGCATCTGCAAACCTGTAACATGCATCTCCCTGGAAAAAGGATGGGTTCCCTGAAATGCCTAAACTTAATAAAGATCGATCCAATGTCAGCCTTCCTGCTACCGCATATATAGAGACAATGCATGAGAAGTGAATTATTTTCCTCATTGAAATCTAGCAATCAAGCCCTGCCAAGTGCTGGAAAAAGACTTCCATACAGGGCATCCCCAGCACCACGCAGAACCTTTCAAGAATGGGACCAAAACTGTGCACCGAAAGCTGTAAGGCAGGATTTCCTCTGCTGCTGGATCCTGGAACCGACAGCAAGCAGTGGGTAATTCAAATATGAAGCTCTAAAATTCACAGCTCTGCCTAGGCTTTTATTTATAAATGCATTATTATGATTAGCACTAAACTCCAGAAGAGCTAGAAGGTACAAGAATCTCATACCTGGCACTGTTACTAAACATGGAAGTTCATTAATAGAAAAATTGGAATGCATTAGTTAGAAACACACACATATGTATATCTAACCGTATCTGTTGGTATATCCACAGAGGTCCACAGATATCTCCATATATTTTATGTGTGTGTATACATACCCATATATACCTGCTGTTCTGACTCACATTATGTTGGCTATAATCTTATGGTTTAGTAACGTTATCTCCCTTTTACTCTCCCTGCTTTCCTTATACTCTGAAGTGGAAAATTCTTCTACTAAAAACATTTACAGCACTTTGAATTTGCATTGCACTGCACAAGCTCAAGGCCCAACCCTGCAAATATTTAGTCACACAAGTAGCCTACTCTTGTAAAGCCTCCCAGTGAAGACAAATAGATCACTCATACAACCATGATTTCAATGGAAACGGGCTGATATCAGTGGAGGCGCAGTTCATTATCTTGTAAATAGCCAGACCAGAAGCTCCCCTGACCTCCATCCACAGGACTGCGTTCAGTTCCATTGCACCGCCAGATTAACCCTTCGTTATGACATGATTTTGCACTACAAAACTATCAAATAACCTCTGTGCATCGCATGTTTGGAAAAGCTTGACTTGCATTCATTAGACCCATCTGTATAATTCTTCTTTCTTACGTATCCGAGCTGTATCACCGTGTACTTTATCGTGGAGAGCTTTAAAAATAAGCTTGGAGCCTATCTGCAGCTACATAGTCCAAGAAAAAAGCAACTCTTTCCAAACCATGTTGTTCCAAATTTGGCCTAAAACAATGTAAAACATCCATGTTTGGTGTCCACTACCTAAACTGAGTGGTTCAGCCGAGTGTGACAAAAGATAACAACTCCTTTAAAATTAGTCTAGAGTCAATATTAGTATTAGCATAGTGCCTGTGAGAACTAGTTCTCGACAAGTTTTTCACGACCGTCACAGAAATGAAAAATTGCAGTGGGAGTTAGATGCCACAAGGCACCGATCTCAACCACCAGATGACTGTGTTGGCACAAAAATCCGTGAAAGAGACCTTTAAAAAACGCAGCTTGTATATCTGACAGAGAAACTTCACAAACCAGGGCTGCAACACTTCTAAGTGTGGGCCAGCTCACGCCTCAGTCCACCAACGCTCGCTCTGTCTGCATGGCGAGCAGACGGGCCAGAGAGGCAGAGCTCTGCCAGCCCCGGTGTGCCCTTCCAGGGATCATCTCCTGCCTCCTTGGCTAACCACCACAGCCCTACCAGCCCTTCCCAAAATATAGCTGCAACGAGAAGACACAGCATATACAAATGGGCCACAACCATCCATTGCAAGGATAGGATAGGATAGGATAGGATAGGATAGTTTCAGTTGGAAGGGACCTACAACAATCATCTAGTCCAACTGCCTGACCACTTCAGGGCTGACCAAAAGTTAAAGCATGCTATTAAGGGCATTGTCCAAATGCCTCTTGAACGCTGACAGGCTTGGGGGCATTGACCACTTCTCTAGGAAGCCTGTTCCAGTGTTTCACCACCCTCTTGGTAAAGAAATGCTTCCTAATGTCCAGTCTACGCCTCCCCTGGTGCAGCTTTGAAGCATTCCCACACGTCCTATCACTGGATACCATGGAGAAGAGGTTTACCTAGCTACCCCACATTTGGCAGGAGGGTTGGGGAGGAAGAAGGGGGAAGAGTGAAAATAGAAACTCTAAAAAACACATGCTTTCAGCTACAATTCTGCCCTAGCCATAACTAATTTCCAGGCCAGGGTATTCAGAGGGTGGAGTGACCTTCCTCACTCATTGTCGCTCCTATGAAAAAAGGCAAGCAGCAAGGGAGAACTTGATCATACCCACAGCATCCTGTGGTGACCAGTGATCTCCCCGAGCTCCTGCGCAGGAGCAATGCTGGGCTCCCCTGAAGGAAACTGGATGAGGTTGCAAGTCATCAGCTCCCATAAAGGAGGCAGAAATTCAAACCAGAGTCTTCTGGAATGATTTACATGGCACATAAAACTGAGAAGCAATCACAGAAATCATTCAACAAATGATTGGGATTAGTTTTATGAATGCTGCTTTCAAAAGGATGGACAATGTAGCCCTTTTAACTTATGTGATGGCACATGCCTTATGGAAAGCTGTTCCTGCCAACAGCTTTACAAGTTGGACACCCTCTGCCATCCCATGCAATTCAATGGGAAAAAACATTATTTGGCGACTTCAGCATCAAGACGTATAGCTTGCCTTCCAGTGACACAAACGGTTAGAGTTCGTTTGCAATTGTATCAGCTCTGTGCTTCCAGCAGTTCTGGAGTTCTTGTTAACAGATCCTTTCTTCACTCTTAAAAGTGCAGGATAACATCTGGGCCTTTTGGGAAGCAGTCTCGCAATAAAGAAGCACTTTGTGTAATTCTTCTTTCCTCGCCAAACCGCATCTGTCTGCTCTCTGCCCTTCTCCACTCCACCCCAAGCTCCTTGGGGCTGTGGGGACATCTGTTAGCAGCAGTAAGCTGTCTCCACAGAGCCATCAGTAGGTGGCACTGCCTGCTTTTTTCTCTCCACCCACGTACGTGTCCAGTGCTGACCCCCAATATCGGCCACCACGAACAATTTCAAAGGATGCCCAAGTGACTTAGACTCCTCGCCTCCTGCAAGGTGCGTCTACGGCAATGTCAAGCAGTGACCGGGACAAAGACGCAGCTCCATCTCTGCTCGCTGGGCAGTGGTGATGGCAGCTTTACCAGAAGGAGGTGGCCAGCCAGTGGTGCGAACCTCTCCTGCCGCCTCACTAGGATTTGGCAGGCTCATCTGCCCGGGACCTGAAGTTCCTCTGATCCTAACGCCAGCTATACAGATGGTGTCAGTCTGGTTTTGCACCATGTGTGGTGGCCTCATTCATCTTTAGCCAACCTGTCCCAAGAGCAGCTCAACTGAGCTACTTCAGAAAAGCATTAGAAAAAATTCCCTGTCTCAAAGGTCCCTCCTACTTGGAGCAAACCCCTACGGATGACTGCATGTGGAATGCATGGTCAAAACCCAGCCAGCCTCAGCCTGGAAGGTTAATTGTCATTAGGTGCTTGGTTTTGAAAGGTTTGTTTCCAAGAGCTGTGAACCTCTGCTGGGGCTCTCCAAAATTCAGAATGACAAATTCTCCACGTAGTCACCCACCAGCTGGTATAGCAATCGCAGCACTCTTCTCAGGCCAGCCGTTCCTAAAGTTGTCATGGTCAAACTCCAGCCAACTGCAGATCAAGGCTTGTTGCTGGGAATCCTGCACCATTGCCACCACAAAGGGGATTCAATGCCCACCCGCTGGCAACAGGGAAGAGGTCCCTGAGTAGCTGTTTCCACCATGGCTTGATCTCCCCTTCCCCCCCTGCCTTCTGTGAAAACAACAGTGAATTCATTCAAGAAGGATGGGGAAGGACCAGACCTTCAAGAGTCCATACGCTGCCTATGCAGATGTGTTTGCACTAGAAATTAATTGTATATTGACTTTCTTCAGACTTGGAAAGACTGTCTACTTCCACTTGGAATAAGCAAACTGTATACAAAGCTTTACTATTTTAATTCTGACATTAAAATTAAAACTGCCCTATCCTGCTGGCTATGCATATGTATAGGGAAACCATCAGGGTAAAATGTCTGTTAATTATCACATGTAAAGAAAAGAAAATCTTGTTTAAAAATATCATGACCGGCTAGCACATCTTAAGTCGACTGAACTTGTCAACAGCAAGTGATGTATTATTTCTAGTACTATTTTAATCAATGAATTTTCTAAGTGATAAATATTCTCACCGTAATCATGACCGTTTAGAACGAATCAATAAAAAAAAAAAAAGTACTAGTGCTAACTGAACCAATTCATATAGAAACTGCTTTGACATCATACCTCGGATGGTGACATTTTTAGTGTCGATGCCATCCCAGTATCTCATCTGCGTGTTTTAACTTTACACTGAAGCTAAATAAGCCAAATGAAACGCCCTTGTCTGGGCAGTCAGCGAACCAGCGGTTCTCTTAGCAGCTGGTGTCTTCCACTGGCTTCAGACAAAGCCAACCCTTTTCCTTTTGTGCTTGTTTTTAAGAAAGCGGTAGCTCCTTCTTAAATGAATCATTGTGAACTCACACTAGAAGCGCTGATAAATAGCTGTCACAAAAATAAGCTTGCGCTTTTCGAAACGTCTGCGCTTTCAAACCTTCCCTCCCCTCTCTTCAGCTTCAGCAATGCAAAGGAAGAAAGAATTCCTCCAAAGAACCGCTTATGCCCATGAATGGCAACACCCTTAATTCTGATACTCCAGGGCTATAATTACATTATTACAGTAAATCAAACATTGCCTTTGTGTCTTTACAATCGCGCTCATTGTTTGAAATTAACTGCAAATGGCTTGATTTTCTTTTCTTCCTCAAATACGGGCAGGGAGGAATTAAAGCACACTAAATCATTTTCCCCACTAAAACGCACGGAAAGCCGGGATTCAGACAGCAGCATTTGAACTGTGCAAGAAAAGAAACCGCAGCGCGGAGGGAAAGGCAGAGATCAGGCACCGCATTTGACACAGAGCGACTGCAAAGCAATTAGCGGGCCGCTAAATCCTCTGCGACAATGAATCAGTGACCCAGTTCCCCCTCTTCCCCAGTGCCCTTCATTATAAAATCAACTTTAATGAACTACCCCTCTCTTCCCCGCTCCAAAGCAAATCTATTTCCACTGCAGCCTGCACCTGCCCTTCCCGGGGAGCCTTGGGCAGCCCGGGCGAGCGGCGGGGGCAAGGGGGCCGCTGGCCCAGCGCTGGCACTCGGGCGGGCATCCCAGAGATGGGCAGAGCACGGAAATCAAAAATATGAAGGCGAGCTGCCTTCGCCACAGCGTTGGCTAATGCGAAACCACTCTCCCTCTTGCCGGTTTTCCAAAACATTTCTTTTGATAGACTTGATTCGCCACATCTGCCGGAGCTGACACATCTGGCTCCTTCCCCAGGCGGAGGGCACGGTGGATATGTCAACATGTTGTCTGAAGGCAGTGGTACTTTCTGGAAAAAGCTCTTTTCCCCTCTATCATATATTGTACAATAATCAAGTCTTTTAAAAGGATGGCTAACAGAAAGAAAAAAAAAAAAAAGGGAAAAAAAAAAAAAAGCAGATTTTGAAAAGAGACAGGCCAGAATGGGAACTGCTGAGACAGTAAAGAACAAGCCTGTTATCTTACAAACTACACTTCAGGCTGTCAGCTGCCAGAGATTTACAGGAAAACCCCCTTTCCTAGAACTGAACCTACACGGAACTTTATTTCCAGCAAAAGAAACTCATGAACGCATTCACCCCGAATAGCCCCTGACCGGGGCCGGGGCCGCTCCGGGGCAGCCGGGCGCAGAGGAGGACCGGACCGGGCATCCCGGGGGATGACCGGGCATCCCCGAGGGAGGGCGGCTGCTGCCGCCGCATCCTCCCCTGCCCACGGCAGCCCGACACCGTGCGTGGAGGGGTCGCCAGGTGCCGAGACCGCTTCCTCCTCTCCCCACGCGGCGTGGGGAGGCGGAGGAGGAAGACTTCCCGCTGTCCTCAAGCAGCCCCGGTTCATCCCCAGCCCCGGGCGGGCGGCTGCGGGGACCCAGCCGGGTGGCGCTCGCAGGTGGCAGCGCGGGTGGGTAAAGGCATCGCCCGCCTCCCTGCCCAAAACCCGCCCGGCTCCCCCCTGGCTGCCCGCCAGCCCTGCCCTCCCCCAGCACGGCCGGGTGGCAGGAGGGTGGCATGTCCTTCGAGCTATTTATAGCGGCCGGCTCGTATTTGGGTATGCCGGGAGCCGCCGGAGGGGGGGTAAGGAGCTGAAAAAAAAANGGAGGAAAGGCAGAAAAACTCCCGGGCTCTGCTGCCTCGGTAGATGTTGTGGGGTGCCCGTGGCATCTGTAGGCAGCGTGGGTCCCACCGCTCCGAGGGAAGCCGCGGTGCCTGTCAAAAGCCAGAAGAGAGGGGAGGAGATGCTGAACCGATTTCCTCTCCCTCAGCCGCAAACCCTGGACAGGTATGTCTAAGCCCTGGGCCACCTCCCGCTGAAAACAAGCTAAAAATCAGTCTCGAGGTCGGTAGATCCTCTCCCCTTTGAGATTTTAACACAGACTTAACCAATAAATTTCACGTTGCTGACTGGTGCCCATTTTCTGCACCGGTTTCACGACTCCAGCATGACACCAGAGACCCGCTCCTGGCCCACACGGCTGTCCCGACCATAACGCCTGTCAGGTCCATTTTGACAGCCTCCTTTCAAGGTAATGTCTCGTCAAACGTTTATCCCTCACTCACGCCGCTGTAACCTCGCCCCTGGAATGAAATACGTTAAACAAAAAGGTGGGTGATGTCCGGGGGCTCAGGGCTCTTCCCATCTCAGCCGGGCAGGGCTGCCGGGGGCTGATGAAGGCAGAGGGCAGACAAAAGAGAAAGGCGATGACAAAATCGGAACGAAACCGAAAACATGTTTCTGATTTAAGTGCAATCTATTTTTAAATTGGGTGGCATGTAAATATGAAGCCCTAATTAACACGCGGGATTTTTGCCCGTGAGAGCATTTTCCCAGCACGGAGCCTGGGCGTGTTTCTCCTCCCGGCGCTTTGGGGAAGCGCCTGCTCATCCCCCGGCTGCTCCGGCCCCTTGACCAAGGGACACCCCACACCTCGCCTTCGCTCCCCCNCGGCTGCTGGGGACCCCTCACAGACAGCGCAGCCCCCTTTCATTTTGCGAGGAGGATGAGCTGTTTACAAATTAATCTTTCCAGAGCAGAGAACTACACGAGTAACACGGGGAAGAAACACTAGCGCCTACCAAAATGACCCGCAACTTTAAAAACCATACACTTCAAGCTCAATCTGGCCAGCTCGCTTCCACTGAGCAAGAAAAACAATCTTGAGGGGAAAAAAAAATTCCCTCCACGTTTACAACTGTAGGGTGTATTTCCTGCTGTCAGCTCAATCAATAACGATGGCTGCACCCCAGCACGGGTTTCCCAACAAGAATTCATCACAGCAGAGGAGCAAGTAACATCCTTGCCAGGAGTACAGCTCTTTGCAGCCTGCTAGATGCTGTTCTCCTTATGGATTATAGTTAAACCTGGCACCACTGAGGAAAGAATACGGGCATAGGAAGGAAGGAAGAAAGGAAGGAAGGAAGGTTGGTTAATATCTATTTTCTTGTCGTGGATAAATCATGACTGCCCTTTCTTTGAACAGTATATGAAACTCGAGAGCTTTGATCGTTGGGATCTGAAGTTCTCGTGGGGGAGCTGGTACTCCTGCTGCTGCTGCTGAAGAAACACAAAACTCCTTTACTCGATTCAGTTCAAAAAGCACCTACTGTGAGACCGTCTGGTCTAACGTTCATTTTTTATTCTACTGCAACGCTCACGCTATGCGAAACGCAACAGGAATTTCCATACCGGCATTTACATCCAAATGGACCCGTTGAGATTCATGCTGATGTGTAACAGCCCTACTATGCGGCCCTTCTGGCAAGTGCCGCGGTGCCGGCGCGATGACTAACGCACCGCGGACGCCCGCCCCGTCCCAGCCGGGGACTCCGCCGCCGCAGAGGCTGCCAGGGGTGCCCCCAATGCCCCCTTCTCTCCAGGGGCTTGCGTGCAAGACGGCCTCTATTTCCTAAGTTTGGGGAACGCTTTTGAATCTCCGAGCCTTTCCTCGCCCCCCCTCCCTCGCCCCAGTATTACACGCGAAGAAGAGCGATCAGACCGCAAGCCGCTAGACCGGCCGTGGCGGGAGGACGCCGGTGGGGTGAGCCCCGCACCGGGCACCTTTCCCCGGCCCCGGCGGAGCCCTTCTCGGCGGGGGGGTGAACGCCGCCGGCGGTGCGCGGCTGCCGGCGGAAAGCGCCCATCGACACCCCCCCCCCACCCCGCGGGCCCGCCATGGGGAGGGGGGTGCGGAGCCGCCGTGCCCGCAGAGGGACCACTGCCTCCGCACCGCCGGCCCCCACCGCGCCTCTCAGCGGCTCCCCACGGAGCGGGTGGGGTGTGTGTGGGAGTAAACCCTCGGGGGCTCCGCGGCACGGCCCCCGGCCCGCTCCCCGCTCAGGCTGGGGCCGGCGGCGGTGGCAGCACCCGCAAGTNCCGTCGGGGCTCGGCGGCCGCCCGCGCAGGACCCGCGTACCTGCAGGACGTTGGCGTGGCGCAGCCGCTGGAGCAGGATCATCTCCTTGACGACCTTGTAGGCGGCCAGGCGGTAGCAGTCCCCCAGGGCGGCGAACTGCCGCACGCAGTGGGCGATGTCGTGCCCGCCGAAATCCACCGCCTTCAGCGCCACGGCCAGCGTGCGGTTGAGCACCGCCTTGTAGACCGCCTTGGTGTACCCCGAGCCCAAGTACTGCACGCCGCTGACATTGCGGATGTCGCGACAGCCCAGCAGCGGCGGCTCCAGCGAGAGCTCGGCCGAGGCGCCGGCCCGCGGTCCCCCCGCCGCCGCCGCTCGGCCCCGCGGC